>PRKT01000048.1:1252182-1268408 GCA_003671525.1 Saccostrea glomerata
CCCCCCCCCCCCCCCGTCCCTACCCCCAAATAATTTTGCCGGTATATAGAATACTATCAAAACTTCATTTATTTCATTTATTTTTATCATTTTAAATAAGTATTTAAATACGATAATTCATATTCCATTTGATTTCCATTTGGGTCCATTTGTGTTTCCATTTGGGTCCATTGGGTTCCATTTGGGTCCATTTGGGTAAATCGACGCTCTGCTCAGACTTAATAAATAAGCTTACATCATCATTATTAAAAAAATTAATTGGTTCTCTGATAAAAATGATAACGATAATTATTTTCTCTTTACATCTGTTTATGCCACTGATTGTAAATTGATATACATTGTAAATATATATAAATTATCTATAAATACATAACTATGTGAAATAAATTAAAGAATGTACAAAAATATAATTTATATTTACATAAATGTCCATATTGTCCATCACTCACTAATTTCCAGAAATATTCACGCACAAAGTCCTGCAGTATTATATTCACAAAAGTCCTCTAATGTCTATTCAAAGTCTTTCAAGTCATCCATTTCCATCGTAAGATCCATCTGCGTAATTAGGTTCGTGTTTTGGATGTCTTCCCTCAACCGTCTCCTTTCCTCTTGTGCCTGATGTCTGCATTCTTCTGTAGATGACTTCCTCTGAGGCAGGATTAGTTTTGGTATCGGAAATCCGTGAGTGTCGATGAATTTGGTATTAAGTTTCTCAAAGGAAGAGTTCGGAAGTAGCTCTTCGGCCTTAGTTTTTTCCAATTTATGATATTGCTGTAGGTGTTTCCTTAATTCGGTTTTTCAATTTTTAAAAACTCTGGCGCATTCAGTACATCTATGTAAGGTTATAAGTGAAGTGTGTAAGTCCTTCCAATGCTTCTTCAACTTTGAGTAATTGTTGAATGGCAGCGTGTTGGGGCAACCTGGAACAGGGCAAATCATACCCTTTTCATAAATAAAGTCAGCATCCAAAGATTGCAGTTCAACATCATTAACAGTTAGTTCGACAACGTCCATCCTAAAAGAAAAAGAAAGCAAACAGAAAATTATGGCGAATAAATTTGTTTTGGTTTTATTTTTCTACCGAATCTAGACGTTGGCATTTGGGGTGAAGGAGGGTTTTGTACTTCTGAATGAACATTAGGTGAATCCTCAGTGTCAGAATTGAAATGAAATTCAGGAATACTTTCAGTATTAACATTAGTTGCTTCTGTGGAGGAAACATGTTCAAGTAACCAATTGTGAGGAGTTTGATTTCCTTCGTATGGTTTTAAGTGGTCCACGTGAACGGTTATTTCGGGAGAGTTTTCATTTTTCTGAATTTTATATAGGAGAGATGAAATTTTTAGAATAACCAGATAGGGACCCGTCCATCCTAAGCCTAATTTTTCTTTCGCTTTAGGAGGGTACCATCTCCAAACCCAGTCATCTTTCTGAAAAGATCGGGGTTTCAAACCTACGTCATAGTAATTTTTCTGTCGATTTGCTGCCTTGTTTAAGTGTTCATATGCAAAGGCAAACGTATCTCTCATAGAATTTTGTAACCATTCGATGTATTCAGAAGGGCAGAAATCGTTTTGATCTGGAGGAATTCCAGCAATAATATCAATGGGACAACTAAGTTCATGTCCAAACATGAGAAGATTGGGAGTACAGTTGGTACTTTTCTGAGTGGTAGCCCTGTAAGCCATAGTTAAATAAGGTAGGTGGTCGTCCCAGTCGTTTTTGTTTTCGTTTACAAAGGCTGATAACATTTGTTGAAGAGTACGGTTAAACCTCTCGACAAGACCGTCAGACGTTTTCTTTTAGGATGGACGTTGTAGAGCTAACTGTCGATGATGTTGAACTGCAATCTTTGGATGCTGACTTTATTTATGAGAAGGGTATGATTTGCCCTGTTCCAGGTTGCCCCTACACGCTGCCATTCAACAATTACTCAAAGTTGAAGAAACATTGGAAGGACTTTCACACTTCACTTATAACCTTACATAGATGTACTGGATGCGCTAGAGTCTTTAAAAATGGAAAAACCGAATTAAGGAAACACCTACAGCAATATCATAAATTGGAAAAAACCAAGGCCGAAGAGCTACTTCCGAACTCCTCCTTTAAGAAACTTAATACCAAATTCATCGATACTCACGGAGTTCCGATACCAAAACTAATCCTGCCTCAGAGGAAGCCATCTACAGAAGAATGCAGACATCAGGCACAAGAGGAGAGGAGACGGTTGAGGGAAGACATCCAAAACACGAACCTAATTACACAGATGGATCTTACGATGGAAATGGATGACTTGAAAGACTTTGAATAGACATAAGAGGACTTTTGTGAATATACTACTGCAGGACTTTGTGCGTGAATATTTCTGGAAATTAGTGAGTGATGGACAATATGGACATTTATATAAATATAAATTATATTTTTGTACATCCTTTTATTTATTGCATATATTTATGTATTTATAAATAATTTATATATATTTACAATGTATATTAATTTACAATGCATGTATATTTTTGTACTTCATTGAAAATTATATATGTCTATTACTTGAATATGATAATATATACTTAGACAATTATAATTTTTTATAATTGATCTTAAGATGGGGGGAATGTGATATTGTTAGCTTAATTCCGGGAATCTAAAGTTCGATCAATTTTTTTTCTATTTTATTGAATACATTCTGGAGTCTCCTTTCTATTGTTATTTAAATTCCTTTGTTCCAACCCTTATATAAAGCAGTGATTTCATTCATTCGAGGCCTTTCTTTGTTGGTCTAAGGACCAAACTTTCCCCCTTTCCCTTTTTCGGCCATTTAGCAGGTATCTTATTTCTAAATTAATTTTCTATTTTCCCGGATTTAAGTATTTATTTTTGATATTTTGTTTTCTCTTTATATTTGCTATAATAAATTATAAACCTTCGTTATCTTTCTTTTCATTTTGAAACTTTATCATAGACGATCTGAGAGTAAATAATGAACCTGGGTTGATCATTTGATAAGAACATTGTTCTTATATATTACAACAGAAAACAACAATATGTCAAGCAAATGGATTTCAAGGCTTTAGCGATAGAGTAAAAGCATTTGACAAAACTTAGAACTTTATCTATGAACAGTGCTTGATTTTCATTTTTTTAATGTGTTTTATGAAATAAAATTGATTTTAATAATGAAAAAAAAAACATCCTGCTTGAAGTCCTACTTTCACCTCCCCGTGGTGAGCGCTGGGGTAGTGCCGCAGTCAGTCAAGTATGTACCAAGATAAATATAGCAGCCAGGGTGGTGCCGCAGTCAGTCAAGTATGTATCTAGATAAATATAGCAGCCAGGGTGGTGCCACAGTCAGTTAAGTAAGTATCTAGATAAATATAGCAGCCAGGGTGGTCCCTCAGTCAGTCAAGTATGTATCTTGATAGATACTGTACACAGGGTTATTTTTGCCTCTTTTTATTTTTGCCCTTTGTCTCTTTCAAACAATTTTGACTCAATTTAAATTCGCCTAGTCACAGTTTTGTTTAAGAAATTGTACTGTATTCTTCAAATTCGTCCCCTTTTAAATTTGCCAAACTGAGGTTAGGACGAAAGGGAAAAAAATAAATGGGGGCAAAAGTTTCCCTGCATATAGTACTTATAGAATAATACAGCTAGGATGGTTCCTCAGTCAGTCAAGTACATGTATGTATCTAGATCTTCTATAAATACTTATAAAGTAAATAAACGCTATTTAAAAAGAGTGCGTTGATAGATAGAGTGTGGAATATACACATATTTGCCAACCTTAATTAGTTTTTATTCAACTCTCCAATTCCTCTTAAATTCATTTATAAAAATCTTGTGAATGCATCTAAAGTTCAAGAATAGACACCTAAAATTTGTAAATTTATAACTAATGAATATTTGATATTTTGCTAATTTATTTCAGAGCAGGCATTGTCAAGGTGAACAAACAGGCCAAAAAACAGAAGCTTAAAGAACCAAACAGGTAAGGCTCTGATCAGTGGAGCAGTTTTCTCAAGCTAGAGAGCTAATGGTGGATTAGTTTCTATGATTAACCCACTTGGTGGTTTATTTTTTTCTTTTTCATAGATCTTTTTGTTATTTTTCTTTCCACCAGTAAATATGATGAGGAGCTACAGACTGCTTTAGCCTTGTCCAATTCCCTGCATAATTCTGAATCCATTAAGAAAACAGAGATCCAACCTCCAAAACAGGGGAAGAAGAAAAAGACGTAAGTTTGTGGAATGTAATGTGAAGTATTTGATGTAATTTCTCCAGTGATAAAGTAGTATTTTGGTTTTATATTTAGTGAGTCGGCCCCACCCCCACTGCTGGTGGTGCTGTCAGAGGAAGAGAAATGGAAGCGATGGTCAGATAGAGTGGCGACCATGCTTATTCCTCAGGTTAGTTATGATCTATCTACAAGTTTTAATGGCAAGTTAAATACATCTATGTAGCAGGCGACAAATTTGTTTGCTTATCAAATACATGTATCATTTCATAAAAAAAAAATGGGTGCAGCATCTTTAACACTGCCATATAAATTATGATTTTTTTTTTAAATATGAGATATGTTCGTTACCACGTAATTTACGGGGTATTTTCAATTGTAACAAGATGTGAAATTTGAAAAGTTCGAAGTCTCAACTGCAAATGCTTGTCAAATATTGTGTCATCCTTAGTTGACAAATGATGATTGGTCAAATATCAGCTCTATATAAAAACAAACTGCTGCTGGATAGTTCGTGGTATAATCGGCGTAAGGTCATTGTAGGATTGTCTGGAACGTAGTGGGAGCGTTGTAGGAGTGTACTTGATAGTTTTTACGCTTGAATGCGCTTTTTCTGCGATCACGAAGATCTCTCCATCATGCTTCCGAGCTGCTTGTGCGATTACGGCGCTTCTACTACACACTCTTTACGACTTTACCCCGAGTCTTTTCGGCCACGGTTCTGGGCATGGCGAGAGCGTAGAGCTCTCCGATCTTGAAGACCCTACCGCGATCATACTGCGTTCATAAAGATTCCACTACGTTTCTCCCGCAATTTGTCACGATCGGCAACGTTTTCGGCCACAATTTGATCGTAGTGTAAGCGACGTCTACGTGTGAACGGAGGGTTAGAGGCACGGGAAGGAGAATAACAAACTTAACAAATTCTGTTTTCTCTGTAATTTTCAACTTTCTATTCCTGAGCGTTCAAACAAGAGTGACGTAACAAAGGGATTTTACACGCAGTTTAATGTACAAGTAGCACTCCATTGCTTTCAAAAAAAGTTATCTTTAATAGTTCCTTAACGGGTTTACCAAATGTGGATACCTCAAAGGAACATTTTTTTTTTAAATAAAATACTTGAATTTTACTTAAATAATTAACATCAAAACGTACAACTTTCCCCCTCAATATCCTAAATTAAAGAACGTTTTCTCTGGCATCACAAAAGACGACTGCTTTTTCAGTGAAAAAGAAACACGAGAATTGCTGCGGTCATCAGTATACAATTTCTTAATATCTAGGAATTTATTATTCTGATCATTTACAACCAAAAAAAGTTCAAAAAGTATCTATCAATCCAAGCATCATTTTTTTTTCGGATCACCTATCCTTATAGTCATAATAAGTTCTTTGGTTGTTTTACCTAGTCAGCAACGACAATTTATCATGAAGTCAAATGCTGAGTGACGTTTTTCATACCAAAAGTAAGATCAATATTTACACGCGGAATTGTAGAAGGAATTCTTCGTTATTTCTCTATCATGACAAGGATCACACGGCGGGTGTGCTCCTCCATGGGACTTGATCCCGCCTCTGATGTTGTATAGGTTTATGTTAGCTTTGCTCTATATTTGTATTGTTTGATGGTCCTTCAAGCCTCAATACTGTTTGTTATCTCCATATATTTCATATAGACTAAATGCCGCCACGCTTAGTTGTTTGGCCCTGTCTGCTTTTTTTCTGAAAAGAATGTCAATAATTTTGATGGGATTTTTTCCACCAGAATGCGGGGATATTAAACTTCGAGATGATTTAAGAACTTAGCTTTTGTGAAGCAGCCTTTTTATAAACTAAGTAAAGAGTTGTTGTAATTTGTGCTTTATATATATATATATATATATATATATATTATATAACAAAAAAATGTTTTGAATCAAATGATGTGGGGTTCCTTCATAATTAAGATATTTAATGAGTTTTGAGATGTAGGATTTACCTTATAATAAAATAGAACTTTACATAATATGCTGAGGTTACTTAGTATTTTATCTTTAAAAATGCATTAAATTCTGCTGCAATTATTCAAGGATAAGAAGATGACATTGAATTATAAGTTTTGGTCATTTCATGATGTCATGGTGCTTTTGTTTTATAAGGGGGTGGTACCTTGGTGGTTAAATGGTAATTTTTTGATTTCCGTATGTATAACTTTGCAAGAATTCTTAACTTAAAAATCTTGCTTACTTCTAATTCCTTTTGATTAATATTTTGTCTCATAGTTCAAGAATTGCAATGAGCATAAAGAGAGCAACTATGCCACAAATTCAGCAAATTTATATGCAATTTTACATGCTCTACGTATGTACAATTTCTGAAAGGGGGTAAAATATTGACAAACAAGTTGATGAAACAAGAATATCAGCAGTCACATTTAAAGTCATCATTGCGTGAGTTTTATGGCCGATACAATGACCTTGTCGACAAAAAATATTTATGATTGAGTCAAATGTTTATTGACGTTTTTCATCCCACCAGTAATTGCTAGGCCATTATTTGCACACTAAATTGACGACAGATTTTTTTCTTTATATTTCCCGATCATGACAAGGAGCACACGACGGGTGTGACCGGTCAGCAGGGTATTCTCAATCTTCTATGACACCTGATCCCACCTTTGTTGTTTTGGAGGTCCGTGTTTGCTTTCTACCTATATTGTGTTGCTTATAAGACTTTTGAGCTTGAATACGCACTGTTTGTTTACTCCATATATTTCATGCAATTTAAAATAATTTATCCAAATGCATTAAAAAATGTTTCAGTTTAATTCTACTTTTTTAAAATTATCTTTTTGAAAATATTATCGCATGAAATACTTCTATATAACAAAATGATATAATATAAAACCATTCTCTTATATGATAAATTTTAAGAAATGTGATAAAAACTTCCATCTTATCATAAAATAATTAAGACATATAACGCAAATACAAAAACTCACTATGAATTATCAAGGCACGTAATGCAAAACAATCGTCCCATTCTTAAAAAAAAACCTCAACATATTCAATCAAAGTATTGAAAGAACTGAAACCCGGGCTTTAATTGCTGAAGTACATTGTCTGAACCGAAATTAGAACATATTTATTTTTTTTTCCTTTTGGCCATTTAGCAGGTAGAGTTTGTATGATTATGATTAACAATACCCCATATACCAGTTCTTAAAATTAACGGTCCAGACATTATGATTTTAAAATTTCACAAATAATATTTCCAAAAAATTCACACATATTTTCTTATCAACTGTTCAGTAGACATTTTTCTCATAATTTAAAAATTCAGTCTTGGAATAGTTAATAATGCATATATTTAAGAGACATTCTTTAAGTTTCAAACAAATAGTAATTTAATCGCCAACTACATGTGGAATACTTTGTCAAGCGACTTCGGGCATTATACTATTAATTTGCTAAAAATCAAAACATAACATCGACGAAAACGAAACATGAAACTCTTCAACAATTTCAACCTTTCAAAAAGCCCGCATTATTGAAAATAGTTGGCTTACAATATGCATTCAGTAGCGAGATATGTAAAGTTAGCTACTAGTAACTGGCTACTAGTAGCTGGCTACGGGATTTCACACAGCAAAACATGGACACTACCATTATATTCATTTGGGAGACGGGGGTATCATTTAGTGAGCTCATTGCTCACAGTACCTGTAGTTTTTGCTTTCGATTTCTAATGTCTCAATAGACGTTTGAGCCGGATTACTGTTTGTTTTCTCATTATATCATTACCAAAGCTGAATGTCTTCATTTATGTTCTGCTTTTCAAGCAACACGACACTATGTTTCGTGCTTATTTTTATCTTCACATGACAGAGTTATGTGCTGAATGACTGACCTTTGCAAGATAACTTATTTTTGAGAAGATATATATAAGTGAAAAGAAATCACCAAATATATCATATTTCACAAAAACATTTAGTGAAGCAAAGATCACCATGAAGGTTATCGTCATTCTCGCCGTCCTTGTTGCTGCAGGTCTGTGTGTATTCTTTGATTCCCTTTTCCGTAATTTGTTCTGCAGAAGAAGGTACAATCTAAAATTTGAATGTAAACAATCAAAGTTTTCTGATAGGAATTTAATTACTTATTGCAAACATTTTCTTATTATATATTATAATAAATATTTTGCAAAACTGTTGTACAATTTTAATACAGAATTTAATTGCATGGTAAATTATGTGAATTTGTAGTTCAAGAAAAATTTTACGTTAGTCACGTGATTACAAGAACATTTATGTACAGAACACTTTTTCATATTAATAAATTCCTATGAGCTCCATGAATTGCTGTATAATTGTGAATAAACTTTTAAGTCTTGGCTGAGAGATGCAGTGACACGGGTGACTGCACAGCCACTACATGCGGGGGCGGATCAACTCTCCATTGTATCGGACATCAGTGCACGTGTACCACAGCAGCAAGTGGTGATGGAGGTACGTGACTCGATACGTCATACGTACTGGGCATGGGCATTTAGTTTTCTTGAAAATTATGAAACTGTGATTAGAAAGAATTTTCAAAATTGAAGAATCAGCCATTTTTACCAACGTACCAATTCAAATATTTATAACACACACGAAACCTTGTCACCGCGCATTAAAATACACAGTAGGAACTATATGCATTTTCAATACTCTAGGAACACCAAAATGTACAATGGTTTGATTTAAAAAAAATTAACCCTGTTAAATTAACGTAATTTACAATACAACAAATGTGCTTTAAAAATTAATTCGTTTGAAGAGGGTAAATAAGAGAAAATTAGAGAATGTAAATATAAGCATATATAATTCATATTTTTGGATGTCATCGGTCCTATAACACACCTGGCCGTGCCGTCAAATTGTCATACAGCACTAACGGTGTTACAAGACTGACGACATCCAAAAATGTGAATTCAATGCTTAATTGCAGCCCGGAGGACCGGGCTGCTCTATACATATAAGTTTAAGTGTTGGTGTATGGGGATTGGGGTGGGAGTAGTCATGTAGAATTAAAGGTTTTCTAAACATTGAAAAGATTGTTATTCAGAATGTTCTTTCCGTTTATGAATTACGAGATTCATAATATATTTACTTCCATAAAGTTTATCCTTAAAAAGGTATATGTTTTTCATATTTAATATATAAAATAACATATCATTTACTATGGAAACAACGACAGGTCCCTTTTTTTAGAACATCGAATTTTACTTTTGGATAAAAATGTACTCTGCACAGTTCGTGTTTTATATTTTAAAATTGAAAATTAATACATTTTTAAATATAAATGATGCGTGTGTCTAACTTCAATTTATATTTTATGCAGCCAACATTTACTCGAGGAATTGAACAAGTTTAAAATGGTATCGTTTTTGATTGATTTTTATCCGACTTCAAGTTTTTAAAAATATTTGCGATTATCGTCTCCATCAATTAGACAGTTAGATGCTTGCCTTTTTACACATATCGTAGCAGTTTGTTGATCAAGACTCATTTTCATTGTTTATTTTATATATTTCCCGGGCGACAATTGATGGTTACATCAATGTTTTCTTGTTAATTCTAGATATGGGTATTATGAGGGTTTAGATTTTTTCTTTCTTTTTCTCCCAGCTTGCACCATGGCCAGTGACTGTCATGGACGATGTGACGGTGGACGTCAACATCATTGTATAGATGGTCGATGCAGATGTACTCACTTTTAAAGAAATAAATCTACCTTAGTTTTCACTTCGTGATTTATTTATTTATTTTATTTGTCTCATTTTATTATTGATTCCAAATGTAAAGTCAAGACTTTTAACACTTTCAACAGAATTTTATATTTACATTTGCAAATGTTTTCCCTTATATAACACTATTTGAACTAGGCGTTTTTACATCTTCGTAAAACACGTTCGTCATGTGACCATAAATTGATTGTAAAGTAAAAAGCGATCTACGTAATTTGATAGTGACGTCATAAGCGATCGACGTTATCAGCACATTCAATTTATACCGTTGAGTTTAAAAAACATTATGAATTTCAAACTTTACTTAAGTACCTTGCTATTTGTATGATAACAAACAGTATTCAAGATCAAAAGTCCATAAAACAATAAAAATAGGTGCAGAGCAAACACGGACTTCCAAAACATCAGAGGTGGGATCAGGTGCAATGGAGGAGTGAGCATCCCCTGCCAAAAGGTCACACCCGCTGTGTGCACCTTGTCATGACAGGGAAATAGCGGGAAAATCCGACGTCAATTCAGTGAATAAATAATGGAATAACAATTAGTATGAAAAAACATCAGTCATCATTTGACTCAATGATAAATTGTATTTGCTTACAAGGTCATTGTATCGACCATAGAACTTACGAAATTATTACTTTTAACAAGACTGCTGATATTCTTGTTTCATCGGCTTGTTTGTCAATAATTTACCTCGTTTTAGAAATTGTTCATATGTAGAGCATGCTCTTACGTATGGAATCAACTGAGAGATATAACTCCATATGCAGGTAATGAATGTATATGCTGCATAAATGAGGGAAGTTGACGATAGAAAAGTAAATCGAATTTGATTTAGATTACTATTTGTTTTCTCAATTTTTCATCGTAAAGATATGCATTTCTGTAGCGTTCCATATATTCATTTTATAATCGTAAGCTCTCTTACGTTTACCGGAATTCGTAAGTATTTTAACTCCAAAATGTGACTTTGAGGAAAAGGAACTGAGAAATATATTTGGTTTCATGAGACAAGAAATGTACAATATATATCGACCTTTCATAAATCCAATTGTTAAAATGGACCTTGCAAACAAAGATTTACTAGTATAGTAACCGCTTTTGAGTAGTGTTGAAACGGGAACTGAAAAAATCGGGGATTTTTTTGTGACAAATAATTATATAAAAATCATATAATCGGAAAAAATTGTTTTGATTTTTGATTTTTTTTTTGGCGCGTGATGCTTTAAGCTTTTCATTCAAATTACAAGGTTATCATCACACTGAATGTTTCTGCTTGTCCGGTCATGGTTTGAAATACATGGTTTAGGGATGCTTATTTCTCTACGGTACTTGATCCAATCTGTGATATTTTCTGCGGTTACTGTATGCTATGTTCCGGACATGAAATGAACGTTTGAGTTTCATAACTGTTCGTTGTCTTCATATTTTATTCAAACAATTTAAAAGAAAAATGAGATATCTTTATAAATTTTACATATTAACACTAGACCATGATCGACTGCTGCAATTCCTTGCTTTTATTCCTTGTTTATATTAAAATATTGATAATGACAAAAAATATTTATGAAGTTCTTGGTAGGAATAATTTTGTACGTCATATATATACATGCCATTGTTTTTTTCCTGCTTTTAGAGAACTACGACATTATGTTTCGTGATTGATTTCATCTCTGCACGACCTTAAACTTTTCTGATTTCCTGACCTTTGCAAGATAATTTTTTTCAAGGTATATATGTATATATATAATTGAGAAGACATTAGTAATAAAACGATCTCTGTTCACAACAATCAGTGAAGAAAAGAAGAATATGAAGGCTGTTTTTATTCTTGCATTAGTTATTGTTGCAGGTTTGTACCACGTGTAAGATAAGTTTGTGCTATATGTTTCAAAGAATGAAAAACCAGGAGAAGGCACACAAAAGTCTAAAAGTATATATTTATATAACAAAAAAGATATCTTTAAATTTGTAAATTCTGTAAGCCCTGAATGTTGAATTTGTTATAACAAATAAATTGTGAATTTGAAATTTGTTTAAACAAATTTTAGAATTAATTTAATCGAATTAATTCGATTTAAATTTTTTTTATATAACGATAACAAAAAATAAGTTATTTTAGATTAAATTTGTCATAACTAATTTAAAGAAATTGTCATAACGAGTTAAGTTCATTATAAAAGATTCGCCATTTATTCATATCAAATTCAAAAATATTTTGGATTGTTCCTCTATGGGCCTCCGTAGTTTGATTGATAAGTGCTGTCATACGATATTATGATATTTTACAGTATGATTCGTTGTGAATTAACTGCTTTGAATTACAATATTAATGTATAACAGCATGATTTGTTCTATAATTAACAGCTGTCAGATACACGTTTAATGTCTAACAACATGATTTGCTCTATAATCAACTGCATTAAGATACAATTTTAGTGTGTTACAGTATGATTCCTTAAATGAACTGCTGTTAGATACAACTTTAATAAACTGCCGTTAGATACAATTTTAATTAACTGCTGTTAGATACAACTTTAATTAACTGCTGTGAGATACAATTTTAATTAACTAATGTTAGATACAATTTAAATGTTTTACAGCATGATTTGCTCTATAATCAACTGCCATTACATACAATGTTTCACAGTATCCTCGGAAAGGTGTGACGACACGAGGGACTGTACACTCACAACATGTAGCGGAGGGTCCACAGTTCATTGTGTAAATGATCAGTGCACGTGTACCACAGCAGCCAGTGGTGATGGAGGTATACCTCTCATTATATCAAAATGGGAATTAGTGAAATTTCTGACAATAAGAATAAACAAATAAGAATCAGTTACTGATCCTAGGCGCCTGGTCCTGTTCCTGATATTACCTAAGGGTCTGAGGATATGACCTGTCCAGGGTTTTTTTTTTAATCGATCAATATCTGTTTTCTTCATCTTCTTGATTTTCTTACAGATTGCGTCAGGGCTGATGACTGTCAAGGACGGTGTGATCATGGACGTCAGCATCACTGTATTGATGGAAGATGTAGATGTACTCATTTTTAAAGAAATAAAAAAATAAGGTTTACTAACTTGTGTGTGCTTTTCTTAACATTTTATATTTCAACATTTCGATATATCGACGACGTATTGTTAATTAACAATGGTTATTTCTAGTGTAACGTGAAGACATACTGGCTTCTACAAAGGACAAAGGTTCTTTTATGGATAGTATATACATATTTTTCCCATCTTACTCTATATGACTATGAGTTATAATTTTTTTGAACTATTTACAATTAATTTAAATGGTAGGTCGTGTTTCCCAAGCAAGGTAACCTGGAACAGCCAGAGTTCCTTTTGTTTAGTGAGGTACCATGTTCTAGCACCCTCATACAGAATTACTTCGATCTGGTACCTCACCACAATTCCTCTAGACTCCTCTCTTACACTAACACACTTCTAACCTATGCTCTTATATTTTTCAATTAAAGACTTTATTGCCTCGCGCTTTCTTCTTCAGCTTTCTCCTTCAGATAGCGTCAGAAAAAGCCTGGTAACTGCCATAGTCTTCTTTATATACACATGCCTTATTCTACTACTCAAAAGGGTGATCAGTCTATTGGAAGATTCTATTTTCCAATATCCCCTCTGATTCAAGGATAGTAGGTATGACCAAATACGCTACCCATTACTCTATTCTTATTTCGACTCGAAATATACCGGTGAGCTTGAATTAAAAGATACCAACGAGTCGGACAAATTTTTCTAAAATCTATATATTTTACTCGAAAAAGACATCAATGGTGATCAAACAATCAATCTTAATGACAAACGAGATGACTTTAACTTTTCAATCATCGAATTCCCTTGCTTATGCTCAAATATATATTCATCACTCGTCTCAGCTGATTTGATACTGAAAAGCGTGTTCTACGTATGAATAATTCTTTAAAACGAGGTAAGCTATTGACAAACAAGTTACTGAAACAAGAATATCAGCAGTATCGTTTTGAGTCATCATTACGTAAGTGCTATGACAATTAAGCATTATCTTGTATTGTGTATTGAACTTTTGAGCTTAAATACTGTTCATTATCTCAATATTTCATCTATCACTATATATTTTTAATTTACAGTCCTCTGAAGGCCTTTGTAGGCTTTGTAAAGAAAACATTCCTTTAGATAAATATTTCTACTTTGCAGAGAGCATACACTATTCTTGGTTTAATCAATTTATTTTAATCTTTATGTTATTTTAGATTTTTGTGTGCTTTAGTTTACAATAAAAATATAAGCAAGCGATTAAGGCATTTTATAAAAATCAAATGAATTCATATTTAAACTGGTATTCACTCTATCTGAGTCGCATAATCGTTATTTAATGTAAGCAAAAAATGAAGAAGAGAAACCAAAATTGTGCCTCTGAGAGAAGAAAAATATAGGTATAAGCAATAGTTTTCCCCAAAAAAAATTCCTCAACATTTTATTTTGGGCTATGAACGATAATTGTAAAAATTCTATTAACTTGTTAAGACAAAAAATGTTTATATAGAGCATTAAAATTCCATCATAAAGGTCCCTTCTCAAACTTTATGTAAGGATTATAGATTATTATCTATACTGTCTATCTAGTATTTGGAGCAACCTTTTTTCTTTCTTGAATTGTTTCTCCTTCTTGAAGATGGAGACGACAAATCAATTATAAAGCAATATTATCAAGCATAACAAGTTGTTTTAAATAAATATTTCTTTTTCTATACATACTGCATTCAAAAAAATTGCTGAAAAATTTACATACATACTGCATTCAAACAATTTACACGCTCATTGATGTATTCACATTTTGTGCTCCTTACTATCTAAGCATATTGCACTTTTAGTCATTTATCGTACAGCCTTGGTTTTACTTTTACTTCTAACCCTTGTGGAACAGTGTTAAGAGCATTTGTCCTAGGCTTGTGAAGGACAAAGGATCGTGGAATAAGACTAAGGGCTACGACGATATAATACGTTTAAATGCATCGTACAATAAGCGATTGGGGTCAATATGAAAACCATCTATCCTTCTGCATTCAATAATATAAAAAGTGAGAAAAAAAATAGATGGATTATAGTAGGTACAGGTTCCTGCTTTCAAAGCAGGTACGCAATTGTCTTCGTTTGTAAGGCTCATTTTATAAAATGTATTTAAGATGGGCTTGGGTGAAATTCTACGAGTGGTATTCTACGTATGTACATACATTCTTCAAAATCATATATCAGGTTTGGATATTTTTAATATTTTAAACAATGAAAATGAATATGAATTACTTTATCTACGTATATTTCTAAAAGGAACTTCTTTAAAATCCTTACAAACAAAGTTACATACAGGGTTCCAGTAATTGTTTTACCAAATCTCTTTCTTTACTTCTCATTCAGAAATAATCAGTAGTGAAGGAGAAAATTCAACAGTGCTGAATTAACAACCTTATAATCTTGAAGTTGTGTAAATTAGACGTACATGTAGACACTTAAAAATTCCAAGGAACATTTAGAAAGTTTGAAGTCACAAAATTTTACCAAAATCAACAGTATTAAAACTTATAGCTTTTCAACTTTTATATATTACCATTCCTCACGATGAATTTAGGTCCAAGCTTTTGATATCATTGACAGTTGCATTTTCAATAAAAATTGAACTCGTAAATATACTCACCTTGTCACTGGTCCATGTTTTCTCAGCTCAAAATATGATCAACTATTTTTTTTAAATTTCGGCTCCAAGCTTTAAATATTTCATGAATTTTTCAAGAACAAACAACAAAAATTAGATATACATGTGTACACTGTATTAAAATTACAAGACAAACCAAATCTAAACATATGAAGAAAAAAAATCGGAAACAATCAACTATAAAACGTGGTTCTCCTCTCAGACATGACTAAATTCTTTGTTTGGTATTTGGAACAACACGACTCATATTTCGTGTTTCCTTATATCGTAGCTGGTTCTACATTTAAGAGTATGACCCTTTATCTGGTCACCGTTCTATGTATCTTCCTGATGACCTTAACTGCACTTTTTTATATATCTAGGTTGGTTTCAGATCTGAAAGCTACTCTTTATTATTTTTTTTTTAGAAATTAATTTTCTTATATATCTAGACCCTAGAATAACTATATATTAGTCTCTTATCAGATTTGCTTTTTTGTTGATACCTTTTCTCGGGGGGGGGGGGGGGGG
>PRKT01000048.1:1280316-1322783 GCA_003671525.1 Saccostrea glomerata
AAACAAACTCAGTTGCTGTGCAAAATGTGTACTGCTTTCAACAAATTTCATGCACAGTGCTTTGCTTGCTAAAATATCCTTTGTAACGTTCGCGGTTTGATAACCCGGAACGATAACTACAACATACATGTAAACTTGTAAAGTTTATTTAAAATACATGTACATAAAATTAAATTGTAAGGTTAATTACCGTTCGCGGTATACCCGGAACGGCCATTATTATGCTTATTATGCTTATTATATGTACATGTGATATTATGCTTTCATGTTGCTTGCTGATGCTGCTGCTGCTGCTGCTTGTTGTTATTTGGGGTCGCCCTTTTACGCTTGGCGACCCCCTGCTGCTTTAAATATGCCACGACCAACAAACGCCAATATCAAAATAAACGTGTATAAAATCATGTTTGTTTTATTTTCCTCTATATAAATAATAAGCATCGTGGTGTAGTTTGTATTTTCATTTGAAACAGTAGTTTATTATGTGATACAAATCTATGAGTTAGCTCATACTGGAAAAAACTGTAAAGATGTTTCATTTGAACATACAAAAGGTAGCATGAAATTTTTTCTAAATCTGTAGGTGAAAAATTTGTGCTAAAACTTTTCTCCCATTTTCGTACACATGTTGGTACTTCATTAAAACTTTCTACTATAATCCAGTAAAAGTCTTTACAAGATATTTTTGACGATGGACTTACTTTATCATTGAATCTTAAAATCAAAGCATCTCTATTGAATAAAACTTTTTTGTTTTGCCTTATATAATTTCGCCAATGATATGGAATTGCATTTCTTAGACAAAAATAATCAAAAAAGGATATATCCAAGCCATACAGTTTACTAATTCCTCATGATTAAAAAAATCACAATTATCACCTAAAATATCTCCAATATATAATATACCTTTTGTGTACCATTGTTTCCAGAACACAGTTTCATTATTGATTTTAATGTTATCATTGAACCAAAGAGTTTCTTTAAAAATTCTTGGTTCAATATCAATATCATTACATCTTAGTTGTGTCCATGTTTCAAAAATTTCTCTGTAAAATTGTGGTAATGTTAAATATGCATATAGCCTATTTAAACAACCTCTGCTAATTATAAAATCATTTAATACTATATCCTTCAGATAACATTGAATTGTGCTTCTCCATCTTGCTTTTGTATTACTAAATATCCTTCTAACCCAACCAAGTTTTAATGACTTCATTCGTGCTTCAAAATTAGGAACTTTTAATCCACCCTTATTAATTTTTTGACAGGATACTGAACTTTTAACTTTTGGTTTTTCATTATTCCATATGAATTTATTCAGTTCTTTAGATACATCTTTTATCATTTGTGGGGGAAGTGGGAGTACTTGTGCATGATATACTATTTTAGATATTGCTAAAGTTTTTACAATTAGAATTTTTACAATGAGCGTTAAGTACCTCATTTTCCATAAATTCAAAGTTGCTTTTAGTTCATCTAGTTTTGTATTTAAGTTTTTTGCAAGGACTTTTTGTTCCCCACTTGAACTGAACCAAATACCAAGGGTAAAGAATTCACCTTTTGACCATTTTACTGGCATAGTTAAAGCTAAATTTTTGTCTTTAATTATGAATTATTATACCTTAAGGAAGCTCTAAACACTAATGAAAAGTGCTTTTTGGACTTGGAGAAAAATATATCATGTAAAGTTGTGGATTTTGGGACTATTAATTGAATTTTTAACAGGGTGCCTGCCTTATTTATTTTGTCTTACTGAAAAATGTTCAAATACATTTATTTTCAACAACAAATGAAGTCGATTATAAATAATGCATGTCATTCTAGTATATGAGAACGCCACTCAGACATGCAGATGACTTTTTGCGATTTTATTATCTAAGCGCTGTGCTCTTTTAGTCTTCTATCAATGATCCTTGCCTTGTTCAGCTCTAAAGACGGTATAAATATTTGGTGCAACACAAACTAACAAGACATAGTCCTCAAATTACTTTGCAGTTGGACACATAAAACGATGAAAACAATCCTCCTTCTTGCCATTTGTGTTGTTGCAGGTATGTAATTTCTTTGACAAAGCGTATCAACAAATCATATTTTACTTAAGGTAGGATTCTTCTCACATTTCTTGTATTTAAAAATTAATTAAATTTTCACAGAATCAAGAGGACAATATTTACTAATTGATGGTATCAGTGAGATTAAAATTGACCGTTTAATATTAGAGGCAAGGTCAGGTCAAGGTCATTACCTTTTTCATGGACATTACGAATAAAAAATTACTGTTTTCAATCATGCGATCCCTACTTTTAATTCAAAAGATTGAATGTTTTTCTTTTTGCATAAAAAGATACAACCATATAGGGCCTGTAAGATGATATTACCAAATTGACATGGATAGTGTAAATAAAATGGATATTTGCTAATCCGAATTTGCTCTACATTTCTTAAATTTTTAGGATTTATTAGTTTTTGTTATATGCTTCCTATATTGAACTTTTTTCAATTTTCACATATAGTAAAGTTGTCACATAAAGGTACAAAATGATACAATTACTTAAAGTTTTGATCGTTTATTTAGAGAGAAATAACACTGTTTACGAATTTTTCTGCTTAGATTTGAAGTATTGTGAGAAAAATCTGATTTATTTGATATATTTTAAAACTTTAGTCCCTTATTATTAACTTAACTTACACTTGAAAATTTCGTCTAGTCTTTGATTGCGTAAAAATTATAACTAAATTCAATGTTCTTTAATAATTTTGAGAGGCAGAAAAGAAGATATTTTCCTAAGCCACCATTCCGCCAAAAATATAGTCCCTGCTAGTTTTCAAACACAGTTTACCATTTCTATTTAAAGTTGTATAATTGTGATGAGGAAAGAAAAATATGGTCTTTTAAATCTCTTACATCTAAATATATAAGACATATCAACAAATGTACTTTGAATTTTCCATCTAGTAAAAACCAGAGAAGAATCCTACCTTAGAAATCCTTCTTTCACTAGTATTTAGTCTTCTTCATTTTCTATAACTAGAAAGAAACCTTGTAAATTTATTTGATAGTTAAAACATGTTCATAAACATAAAGTTCTGAAAGAAATTAATTACATGATGGAACATTCATTTATAGTCATTTATTGAAATTATGTTCAAAGTTGCAACTGTGTAATTTCTCGAAATTCTGTAATTAATAAAAACTGTTAGAATATTGTTGAACTTAACTTTATGTTGTTTGTAGCAGGATGCAGTCTAAACCCGTTTTAAGCACTTTTTAGATAATTAATATACATAACACTTATTAAACTCACGAAAATGGAAAATATATGCACTGACCTCAAAAGTTTTCTTGACATTGGTTTTCAACATCGGTTTTTTTTTTCATTGCAGAGAATCTTGAATACTAATCAATACAATTTGACAAACAGATGATGATTGAGGAACATCAATTGAATAGCTTAAAGCATCATGCGATATATTTTCCTTTAAGCTTCAACATTCAGTCTCTTCTTTTATATTTTAGCATATTCTGAGATTTGCACCAATCACGCAGACTGCCAGCTGACGTCATGTTCTACTGGATTTGAAGTTCACTGTGTAAACAGGGAATGCACGTGCACCCATGAAGCCCACGGTGGAGGTAAATTTATTTTTTCTTTTTCCGTAAACTGAACACATTACGTTTGATGAACGACATGAAAAATACTGAAATTTTGATCTAGATTTATAATCATTATGAAGAATGGCAGTGAAATAAATTAATTCTAATTTCCAGGATCATGCACTAACGGAAACGATTGTCACGGAAGATGTCCACATACTCATGACCGTGTACATTGTATCGACGGCCATTGTAGATGCAGTCACTAGGTTATCTTATTCAATAAAGTACGATTAATTTATTTTTTGTTTGTTGTTTAACGTCCCTCTTTAGAATTTTTCACTCATATGGAGATGCCACCTCTTGCCGGTGGAGAGATTCAAATTAAAACTTATACTCGGCACTCAGGGGCATTTAGTAGTGAGGGATCCTTTTCATGTCAGCACTTGGGACATGGGACCTCGGTTTATACGGTCTCACACGAAGAAACGTGTTTATGTGTCCCATAGTCGGATTCTGCTGGTTTACAGCAATCTCAGATTTCTTTTTCTCGATCAGTGGATTCGGAAAAATTGTTGGTAACACGCATGTTTGAGAAAAATCTCAGACTTGAGAAATTTTACTTTAAGGTATATATGCAATACAGAGTGAGGACAAGTTTGTATTGTAAAGATACAAAACTGCAATAAGGCTGTGCCTCTGCTTAATACAAAATCAAACTTTGCAATTCCTGTAGAAATCAAATTTCAACACTATAATTCGTACGCTGATGACATCATAACTGCTTTAAAATTAAGACTCCTTTACTGAAATAAATTCAGCATTAAATATATATTTCGAACTATTGCAAAAGTATTTTGATTTTTATTTAATTTCACATGTGCACTTTAAAAATAACGTTATGAGATTTCAAACTATTGTGCTACTGCACCATTCGATCGAAGGTTAGCTTAGACCTTCTAAAGATATGAATTATTTTATTATGACAGCAATGGCTACTGAGTTAAAACTGACAATTTCAGTTTTATGCTAAATTAGGAAATTGGGAGAGATTAATAAATATAGGATCTTCCATGATTTGTTGTTGGATATGATTTTAATCCAACGAGTTGTGTGATTTTTATGAAATGTTTTATAAAACACACAACGAGATTGATAAAAATCATATCCAACTACAAATCATGGGAGATTTACTTCTATAATTTCATAGCAGGCTTATACATGTAAGCATAACCCAAAATATCTAAGACTACAGTAAAAAAAATAATAAAATCTATTTTTATTTTAAAAAAAATTTAAATGAGAGTGCAAATGTAAAACTTTTTTTAAAAATATAGTATTTGGATATTATACTTGAAAAGAAAGTTATTGGTAATCTAAACGTGATGGCTCTGACTTTTCTATCGTCGACTTCCCTTACTTTTGCAGCCGTATATCTTTAACATCTGCATACGGAGTTTATATCGCTCAGTTGATTCGATACGCAAGAGCATGCTCTACGTATGAACAAATTCTAAAACAAGGAAAATTATTGATAAACAAGTTGATGAAACAAGAATATCAGCAGTCTCGTTTCAAGTCACCATTTCGTAAGTTCTTTGGTCGATACAATGACCTTGTCAGCAAATACAATTTATCATTGAGTCAAATGCTGACTGACGTTTTTCATTCTAATTGTTAGTCAATTATTTATATACTGAATTGGTGACGGATTTTCCGTTATTTCCCGATCATGACAAGGAGCACAAGGCGGTTGTGACAGGTCAGCAGGGGATGCTAACTCCTCCGTGACACTTGATCCCACCTAGGACGTTTTTGGAGGTCCGTGTTTGCTCTTCCCCTGTTTTGTATTGTTTTGTGGACCTGTGATTTTGAATACTGTTCGTTATCTCCATATGTTTCATTCTATTAAAAAGTTAGTGTTAAGTCTAAAGAAAATTAGCATGGCGCGGCGCCATGCCCTTTTTCCTAACCAAAAATTAATAAATATGTCCACCAGTGGCAATATTCCCTATTTGCTTTGTTTATTCTGCGCATCCTGATAATCCCTTTGCTTATACAATGCAAGCAGAGGTGAGAATTCACGACAGGAAATCACTTCTCGCTTGAACGCACATAGCCAACTGGACAAGTAACATGCCTCAGGCTGTAGGGGTATAGGATTTAACTTGAGAAACTGTCATTTTATCGCATTGATTATGTAAGAATTAGCCCAATACGAAAGATAAATTAACTTGTGAATTATTAGCTAATTTAAATCAGGATCGTTTTTTACCGAAAGAAGAATAGAACAGATAATTGATGGAGAAACCTTAAATTATATCTGAATAAAGTCAACATAAATGTTCATTGTACAAAAAACTTAATGTAATATGAGAACAAGAGCAAGAGGCCCATTGGTTAACATCGTTCACATCGTTTACCTGCGTAAGTAAGGGTCATGATATTAACAATTTAGAATTTACACTATCCAAGGATGCTCCTATATAAGTTTCAGCTTTAAGGGCCCAGTGGTTCTTGAGAAGATTTTTTAAAATAACCCCACACTATTTTTGTCTTTTCTTGATTATCTCCCATTGTTAGGGGACTTGGTCCTTCAATTTTTCAATTAAAACTCACCTTCACCCAAGAATGCTTTGCAACAAGTTTTGTTAAAATTAAATTTAAAATAAAAATTGGCCCAGTGGTTCTTGAGAAGAAGTTGAAAATGTGAATAGTCTACAGACGGACGGATGGACGACGGACATCAGATGACCAGAAAAGCTCACTTGAGCTTTCAACTCAGGTGAGCTAATAAGGTTTGAAAACAACAGAGTATGAATGCAGTTAGTTTCTTTGAATGAATTTATACATTGTATAGATTTGACAAGCTGAGGGTCAATGTCATTTTAAGGGACATGAACACAGTTTAATCTCAATTCAACTTGTTATTGTTTACATTTAAAAAATATCATATTATAACAAATTAAAATTCAGTAAAGCACCAGAAACTGTCGATTCGTTTTTAGAATTAACTTCTTTATTGAAATTATCTGCCTTAAACGAATATATACATGTATTCATATATTAACCTATGTAAGCAAAAACATGACATGGACTCTGTTTACATAACAAATGTTTGGAGTCTAAATCTGTCTTGTATTTTTACAACTGATGTTCAAATTTTTTATGATAAGGAAAACTGTAGTTAAATATTTGTAAAGATGTAAAAATAAATTTATAGATTTTTAGTTAAATACATGGCATTAATTTTTTTAATATGATCAGTTTTCACTTGATCATGTTAGAAGAATGATAGAAGAACATTGGATTATATCGAGATACATAAACTGAATATTGCTGCTGAGATAAATTTCAATTACGATAAATTTCTAATAAAATGCATAATACTTATAAGACATTTTTTTCTGACTGAGGGGCAAATGAATGTCAGTTTTCTAGTCGGAAATGCGGTTAACGTTCATACTCTTATCAATAATCCTTATCATCTCTTTCAAACAACTGTGCAGTTTTAGCATATATACAAATAAGGTCAAAAGAGGATATCCTCCGACAGTCTGGGTTTTTCACCTAAACATGTGACACCTTCATATGGTATAATCCCAGGATACTCACTCACATTTTAATCTATCTAGGTCAAATGTTCCATTTTTCTTCCTGCTCATGAATCAGTGCATAATCTATTGCGTAATGTCAATACCTAATGCTATCTTGAACTATTAGAACCAATTTATTTTAGACGTGCTATGCACAAGGAGTATTTTTTCTACTATTCCACAACACAAAAACATTTATCATTAAGTCAAATGCTGACTGAAGTTTTTCAAACTAATTGCTAGTCCTTTATTTTTAAACTGCACTTCTATGGATATTTTTTCGTTTTTCCGACCATGACAATAAGCAAAATGCGGGGAGACAGGTAAACAGAGGATGATTACACCTCAATGGCACATTATCCCAACTCTGATGTTTAGAGGTCCTTGTTTGCTTTGCTCGAAAAATTGCATTGTTAAAATGGTCAATTTATTGTGATTATGAAACGTTCGTTTTCTTTATATTTTCTTGATTGCTGTTTTCATGAAAAAGAGTTTTTATAAACCCTCGATAGGACACTGATTATTATTTAATTTATGATATTATATTGCGATTTTGCATTTCACGGTAGACATCTTTTATGACAAGAGTGTAGTTTTAGATACATTGGTTCTTTGTTGCTATAATGATGACTTTTGCATTATATACTGTGTTTTTTTATGATGCATTTTAGTTTTTTTAGCCAGGCTTTGCTGAAAGCAAAGTCCTGACTCTAGGGTCTTACTATGAATAGCACAGTAAACAAAAAAAGACCAAACAGCGTCAAAGCAGACGCTTCTGATAAACGAATTAGTGCCACTGCGAGACGATATTCAAACAAAAAATTTAATATCCCAATCGTTGGAAAAGTTAATAATCAACATTTTTGCTTGAGAATTAAACTGAAAGAGAAATTAGATATTTGCTTTATTGGGATAATCGTGATATTACAATTCGTGCACATACGTTACTGAAGATATGTAGTGTTAGCTACTAGTAACTGACTACTAGTAACTGGCTACGATAAGTAGTAAAGTTAGCTACTAGTAGCTGGCTACGAGAAGTAAATAAATTTGGCTACTAATAGCTGGCTACGAGAAGTAAGTAAATTTGGCTACTAGTAACTGGCTACGACAAGCATGCACAGTTGGCTACTAGTAACTGGCTACTAGTAAATGACTTGAACCTTAAAAATAACCGTTTAGTATCTTTTGTGTAAAATTTTGCAAAATTGGGATACAAATGTTGATATTCTTGAAGTAGCTGGAATTTTACACCGCTGATATCCACTGATAGTGTTGAAAAAAAATCTCTGAGCTTTTCAACATAATCTAACACTGAAGTAGCTGGTTTGTTACCTCGTTGATATCAACTGATATTGCTGATAAAAATAATCTCTAGGATATTCCACATGATCTTGCAGTAAAGTTACCAAGATATCGTTAGTAATGAACTCAGCTACTGGTACCTTTTGTTTCAAATTATGCTATTTTGGGAGACAAATGTTGATATTTTTAAAGTAGCTGGTTTGTTACCTCGCTGATATCAACTGATGTTGCTGATAAAAATAATTTCTAGGAAATCCACATGATCTTGCAGTAAAGTTACCAAGATATCGTTAGTAATGAACTCAGCTACTGGTACCTTTTTTCAATTTATGCTATTTTAAGAGACAGATGTTGATATTTTTGAAGTAGGTGGTTTGTTACCTCGCAGATATCAACTGATATTGCTGATAAAAATAATCTCTAAGATATTCCACATGATCTGGCAGTAAAGTTACCAAGATATCGTTAGTAATGAACTCAGCTACTGGCACCTTTTGTTTCAAATTATGCTATTTTGGGAGACAAATGTTGATATTTTTAAAGTAGCTGGTTTGTTACCTCGCTGATATCAACTGATATTGCTGATAAAAATAATCTCTAAGATATTCCACATGATCTGGCAGTAAAGTTACCAAGATATCGTTAGTAATGAACTCAGCTACTGGTACCTTTTTTTCAAATTATGCTATTTTAAGAGACAAATGTTGATATTTTTAAAGTAGCTGGTTTGTTACCTCGCTGATATCAACTGATATTGCTGATAAAAATAATCTCTAAGATATTCCACATGATCTGGCAGTAAAGTTACCAAGATATCGTTAGTAATGAACTCAGCTACTGGTACCTTTTTTTCAAATTATGCTATTTTAAGAGACAAATGTTGATATTTTTAAAGTAGCTGGTTTGTTACCTCGCTGATATCAACTGATATTGCTGATAAAAATAATCTCTAGGATATTACACATGATATGGCAGTAAAGTTACCAAGATATCGTTAGTAATGAACTCAGCTACATATGTACTGGTAACATTTGTTTCAAATTATGCTATTTTGGGAGACAATTGTTGATACTCTTGAAGTAGCTGGATTTTTACACCGTTGATATCCACTAATATTGTTGATAAAAACGATCTCTGAGTTTTTCAACATGATTTGGTGCTGATGTTATTAAGATATCGTTAGCAAGAAACTCAGATATTAGTACCTTTTGTTTAAAATTATTCAAATTCTGGATACAAATACATGTACAAGGCAAAAAACATCTCTTGTTTGTAAAAATTTGTCAGCTTCCGGGGGCTTCACCCCGGACTCCAGCTAGGGCCTTGAAGAAGTCTCCGAAAAATCCATTCACTTCCATCAGCTCATGCAGTCTGAGAGAGGAACGAGTGACAACTCTGCATTGGTCGGTGGAGATTGCGAAAAATCGGAAATACCCGAAAGTATGACGTCAAATAAAAAAAATCTTTGAACAAGGAAGCTGCATAAAATCGGTGCTTGTATTTCGTTTTCCGAAGTACGAGGGGTGATCAAAAAGTTCGCGAACTAATTGAATAACTTCCATAGAAGAAACAATATTTGGTTTCAATGTTGACTATATTTTAAATTAGTCCTCTCCGATTTAAATGCACATCAACCACCGTTCTGAGCATGTGCGAATCACGTAATATTGGCGGTCACGTGACCCCTTCCGCAGCGTTCTGTCACAAAAGTTGAAAGATTTTTCTAATTTTTGTATTTCTTTCCATGTGAGTTAATTTTTATGACAAGAAAAGTTCATTTGTCAGAAATGATCAAATCTCGGCATCAGAATGGGTGGATAAAACTATCCTTTCCAAAAATAAGCATGGAGACCATTAAAACACAAATCTTCCGTCTTGGGAGAGACCTTTATTCAAGGTGGATATGGAAAGGGTGCCTCGTTTTTATAATATCTAATATGTTTAAAATCTAAAGTAAACGATATCTTCGGTATTTAATAATTATATTATTGTTCAAATATTCGACTTTTTTCAAAGTGTAAATTGGAGGTCTTTGGTAGCAAATTGCTTAATTAAAAACACATATCTTTTCAAACTTGCCTTCACTGGGCAAGATGACAAGTATCATATTTAACCATCTGCCTTCCTTCACTAAAACGATCAATCCAATCATTAATCGAATATATAGGAACTCGTTTATCTTAATAAACTGTGTACATATTATTATTTGATTCTGAAGAGGGATTTCTAAGATATACAATGATTGTACGTAAATTGTTGAACGAGCTCGACTGAGACAACCATTTTTCGTCACAAGTGACATAAATAGTGACGTCATTTTCACATTGTGACGTCACAAACAAGGAGAAAAACTTCATTCAGCATATGCTTTTTGTAAATATGTATATAAATATGCTGAAAGGTTATTACTATTAATATCTTGGTAACTTTACTGCCAGATCATGTGGAAAAGCTCAGAGATTGTTTTTATAAACGAAATCAGTGGACATCAGCGGTGTAAAAATCCAGCTACTTCTATAATATCAACATTTCCATCAAAAAATTGCATTATATGAAACAAACGGTACCAGTAGCTGAGTTTATTACTACAGATATCTTTATAACTCTAGGGCAAGATCATGTGGAAATCTAAGAGATTGTTGTTATCAGCAATATCAGTTGATATCACGATGTAAAAATCTAGCTACGTCAAGAATATCAACATTTGTCTCCAAAAATAGCATAATTTGAAACAAAAGGTACCAGTAGCTGAGTTCATTACTAACGATTTCTTAGTAACTTTACTGCCAGATCATGTGGAATTTCTTAGAGATTATTTTTATCAGCAATATCAGTTGATATCAGCGAGATAACAAACCAGCTACTTTAAAGATATCAACATTTGTCTCCCAAAATAGCATAATTTGAAACAAAAGGTACCAGTAGCTGAGTTCATTAATAACAATATCTTCGTAACTTTACTGCCAGATTATGTGGAATATCCTAGAGATTATTTTTATCAGCAATATCAGTTGATATCAACTAGGTAAAAAAGCGGCTACTTCAAAAATATCAACATTTGTCTCCAAAAATAGCATAATTTGTAACAAAAGGTACCAGTAACTGAGTTCATTACTAATGATATCTTGGTAACTTCACTGCCAGGTTATGTGAAATATCCTACAGATCATTTTTATCAGCAACATTAGTTGATATCAGCGATTTGAAAATCCAGCTTCCTCAAGAATATGAAGATTTGCATCCCAAAATTAGCATAATTTGAAACAAAAGGTACCAGTAGCTGAGTTCATTACTAACGATATCTTGGTAACTTTACTGCCAGATCCTGTGAAATATCTTAGAGATTATTTTTATCAGCAATATTAGTTGATATCAGCGAGTTAAAAAACCAGCTACTTTAAAAATATCAACATTTGTCTCAAAAAATAGCATAATTTGAAACAAAAGGTACCAGTAGCTGAGTTCATTACTAACGATATCTTGGTAACTTTACTGCCAGATCATGTGGAATATCCTAAAGATTATTTCTATCAGCAACATAAGTTGATATCAGCGAGGTAACAAACCAACTACTTTAAAAATATCAACATTTGTCTCCAAAAATAGCATAATTTGAAACAAAAGGTACCAGTAGCTAAGTTCATTACTAACGATATCTTGGTAATTTAACTGCCAGATCATGTGGAATATCTTAGAGATTATTTTTATCAGCAATATAAGTTGATATCAACAAGGTAAAAAAGCGGCTACTTTAAAAATATCAACATTTGTCTCCCAAAATAGCATAATTCTAGACAAATGGTACTAGTAGCTGAGTTTATTACCACCGACGTCTTGGTAACTTCAGTGTCAGATCATGTTGAAAAGCTCATAGGTTTTTTTTTTTCAACACTATCAGTGGTATCAGCGGTGTAAAATTCCAGCTACTTCAAGAATATCAACATTTGTATCCCAATTTTGCATAATTTTACACAAAAGATACTAAACGGTTATTTTTAAGGTTCAAGTCATTTATTAGTAGCCAGTTACTAGCAACTAACTTTACATGCTTGTCGTAGCCAACTTCTAGTAGCCAGTTACTAGTAGCCAACTTTACATACTTCCTGTAGCCAGCTACTAGTAGCCAGTTACTAGTAGCCAAATTTACTTACTTCTCGTAGCCAGCTACTAGTAGCTAACTTTACCACTTGTCGTAGCCAGCTACTAGTAGCCAGTTACTAGTAGCTAACTTTACATATCTCGCTACTGAATGCATATTGTAAGCCAACTATTTTCAATAATGCGGGCTTTTTGAAAGGTTGAAATTGTTGAAGAGTTTCATGTTTCGTTTTCGTCGATGTTATGTTTTGATTTTTAGCAAATTAATAGTATAATGCCCGAAGTCGCTTGACAAAGTATTCCACATGTAGTTGGCGATTAAATTACTATTTGTTTGAAACTTAAAGAATGTCTCTTAAATATATGCATTATTAACTATTCCAAGACTGAATTTTTAAATTATGAGAAAAATGTCTACTGAACAGTTGATAAGAAAATATGTGTGAATTTTTTGGAAATATTATTTGTGAAATTTTAAAATCATAATGTCTGGACCGTTAATTTTAAGAACTGGTATATGGGGTATTGTTAATCATAATCATACAAACTCTACCTGCTAAATGGCCAAAAGGAAAAAAAAATAAATATGTTCTAATTTCGGTTCAGACAATGTACTTCAGCAATTAAAGCCCGGGTTTCAGTTCTTTCAATACTTTGATTGAATATGTTGAGGTTTTTTTTTAAGAATGGGACGATTGTTTTGCATTACGTGCCTTGATAATTCATAGTGAGTTTTTGTATTTGCGTTATATGTCTTAATTATTTTATGATAAGATGGAAGTTTTTATCACATTTCTTAAAATTTATCATATAAGAGAATGGTTTTATATTATATCATTTTGTTATATAGAAGTATTTCATGCGATAATATTTTCAAAAAGATAATTTTAAAAAAGTAGAATTAAACTGAAACATTTTTTAATGCATTTGGATAAATTATTTTAAATTGCATGAAATATATGGAGTAAACAAACAGTGCGTATTCAAGCTCAAAAGTCTTATAAGCAACACAATATAGGTAGAAAGCAAACACGGACCTCCAAAACAACAAAGGTGGGATCAGGTGTCATAGAAGATTGAGAATACCCTGCTGACCGGTCACACCCGTCGTGTGCTCCTTGTCATGATCGGGAAATATAAAGAAAAAAATCTGTCGTCAATTTAGTGTGCAAATAATGGCCTAGCAATTACTGGTGGTATGAAAAACGTCAATCAACATTTGACTCAATCATAAATATTTTTTGTCGACAAGGTCATTGTATCGGCCATAAAACTCACGCAATGATGACTTTAAATGTGACTGCTGATATTCTTGTTTCATCAACTTGTTTGTCAATATTTTACCCCCTTTCAGAAATTGTACATACGTAGAGCATGTAAAATTGCATATAAATTTGATGAATTTGTGGCATAGTTGCTCTCTTTATGCTCATTGCAATTCTTGAACTATGAGACAACATATTAATCAAAAGGAATTAGAAGTAAGCAAGATTTTTAAGTTAAAAATTCTTGCAAAGTTATATATACGGAAATCAAAAAATTACCATTTAACCACTAAGGTACCACCCCCTTATAAAACAAAAGCACCATGACATCATGAAATGACCAAAACTTATAATTCAACGTCATCTTCTTATCCTTGAATAATTGCAGCAGAATTTAATGCATTTTTAAAGATAAAATACTAAGTAACCTCAGCATATTATGTAAAGTTCTATTTTATTATAAGGTAAATCCTACATCTCAAGCTCATTAAATATCTTAATTATGAAGGAACCCCACATCATTTGATTCAAAACATTTTTTTGTTATATAATATATATATATATATATATATATATATAAAGCACAAATTACAACAACTCTTTAACTAATATAACTGCCCTAAGTGAAGGAATATTAATATAGAAAGCACAGAGAAATTCAACTTTTACAAGGATACTCACTTCCGCCCCAGCCCGGGGTTGAACTCTCGACCTACGGAATCTGTCTCCTAGCAGTACAGGACAGCGCGTTAGACCGCTCGGCTATCTAGGCAAGTTAAAAAACCTTGCTTTCGATGCCGATGGAATTCTCACAACGCTGCCCTACACTACACGGTCATTGAGAATAGAAGTGAGATACAGTGAATTTCTCTGTGCTTTCTATATATATAATTACCACAAAAAAGATGCAACATTTCCAATATTATCAATACCAAAATCTTATACGAGACGGAATTGTACCATTTACTTGAACACAAGTCCATCAAATAGATTTAGAAAAAATCAGGTGTTTGTGTTTCTACCCCTTGAATATTAGTGTTAGTTAGACACTTTCTGCAAAGTTAATTACATATTTTCTGAAATCAACCATTTATGTACATGTTCGTCAAGTATTTCACAGTCCACATTAAAAGTGATATAATGCGGAACTTTTTTCTTTCGAAAATACAGAGAAGACTAAGGAACGTGAATATATTAGAATAAGCTAGCTCATGCCTTTTTAGAATAACCATATTAATACAAATACCTATAAATACTTTAGGTCTGAGAATAGCACACGAGCATGCAGATAATTTCACATTTTGTATAAACTTTTATCTCCTTGTTCTAGTATTCGTATCGTATCGTTGAACTTTGCGTGATTTTACGCTACCAAGGTAACATATATAAGGGATTGGACCTAAACTAGGAATCAGTCTTCACGTTATCTAGAAGAGTAAACGTCACAATGAAAGTCATCCTAGTTCTCGCTGTCGTTATTGTTGCAGGTAATCATGCCTTTTTATAGTACCTTATCCTTTTTCTCAAAACTTTAACGTAAACATCTCTGAAAACCAATGTTTTATTACCGATATACTGATCACTTTAGTTCGACTTAATTTTACTCAACAGATACAAGTTAACTATTTTAAAAAAAATCATTTTGAGATGAAACATATTGCTTCAAAAAGGTTTTTTTTTATTATTCCACACTCACTTGTTATATTTCCATGATATAAGCGTGATTTTGATTCAAATTTGCCATAATGTGACAAGAAAAAACATTCATGTATGCCTTTTTTGCATATTTCATGTAACCTGAGACGATTGCTCAAATGCATGCATGATGATTTTCTTGTAGTAATTTGTCCATTGTCTCTCTTGTCGTAAACTTTTCAAATTTTTATCTACATAAAAGCTTGCCCAATTTCAGCTAAACTTGGCATAGAGTTTTCTTGTGCGAAGTGCTTTATTTTTTTCTTTATATAAAGGGGTCATACTCTATTACCTATTCTAAGTAAATTAAGGAATAGTAAAAAGTGTAAGTGTTGGTCTAAAAATAGTCTGGCCAACATCCACTACGCCAGAAAAGATAAAACTTATCTGAAACTTCCTGACATAGAGTATACTTAGGCTTGTTCTAAACCAAACATGTAAGTAGGGTCAGGCTACAATGGGCATTCAAGGTTTTACATAATATTCTTTAAAAACATCTTCTCAAGAACGGCGAAGCCATCGTCAGTCATATTTATATTATTATGACCAAAGTGTACACACTAGAAAGAAAGCCCTTAAAATATATACAATCATCCTTTGATTGTATAGATTCTAGCAGTTTTTTTCCAAATAAAAGCCGCCAGAATAGGATGCGCTTACAATCAGTTTAACATACGAATATATAAAAAGTACACGGGAAAATACTGTAAACGTATAACATTTGGCTGTGAATTCTTTTAAACGGCTATGGCGGAATGCAGCAACCGCTAAATCAAGTAGAAAGCAAAATATCTTGTGCATATATACATAAATAAGAATATTAAGAAATGCGCTAAATCAAATCTACGCTAACTTATTCACAAGTCATTTCCGCCAAATATCGTACACGCTAAATATAGTTCATTACAGTGGGTTTTTTTTTGTATTTCCTGCTCAAGAAGTAAGAAAGGAGGTTTGAAAATCGGATGCGCAATCAGATTATGGCCTATTGACCTGATTTTAAAAATATTCCTTTTACTGTCTATAGCTATCGAATTGTTTTAAAATAAGTATGACAAGCAGTGGCGGATTCAAGGGGGAGGGGGGCGCACCCGGCGCCCCCCCCCCCCAAATAAATTGTCAAAATTAACGTAAATCACAGTTTCGTCTAGAAAATTTAAATATATATACTTGGTATACCTCATTTTTACCCTACCAAATCTCTAGAATCTAGGAGCTCTCAGGGGGCGAAGCCTCATGGCGGCCCCCAGACCCCTTGCCTACTTTTGACGCCCCCTCTAACTTCAATTCCTGGATCCATGCCTGACAAGGATGCTAAATCACCGGTTGGCGAATTCGGGAAAACGCAAATCTGATTATTAATATAACAAATATGACTATTAAAACCTTTTAGGCGGAGTGGTCACTTTTAATTAAAAAATTTATTGACTTTGAGCTATATGTAGTTAAAATTCACGTTGTTAGTACTTTGATCCCTAGCTTATGCTGAGACTTGTACCAGGCCTGGAGACTGCACAGCTACATCCTGCGGGGGCGGATCTGAGCTGCACTGTGTGGACGGTGCCTGTACCTGTACAACCGCTGCCTCCGGTGACGGTAAATATCCATATCTTCTGTTGTAGCTCCTATGACATTTATTTTCCTTGCAAAGAATAACGTATAACATTTTAAAACAATCTTCTTTTTCAGGAGCTTGCACCACGGTCAACGATTGTCACGGACGATGTGACCATGGACGTCGGCACCATTGTATCGACGGCCGATGCAGATGTACTCACTTCTAGATTTCTTTTTGTAATAAAATGCTTTGTAAATAGCCAATTCACATTTTATGAATTTTTTTTACAATTCACGTACATTGTGACAGGTTCCACTTTTGTATGTAAAGGTGTTTATACGGGTTGGTCATTTGCAAATTTATTTTGTTAAAAAACATTCTGATTATACACACAAGTATCTGAACTTGACATCAAAAAGATACTTGAGTTTCTGATTAACAATATTTACGTGGTTATTGGAGACCAGCTCTTCCAACAATCTATTGGAATTCCCATGGGTACCAATGGCACCACATTATAAGCAGACCTTTTTTTGTATTCATATGAAGCAGAATTTGTCCAAAATCTTATACATGAAAAGAAGAAGACACTTGCTGTTGCCTTCAAATCGACACGCAGATAAATATCAATTAAGAATGGTTATTTTCATTCTTATGTCGATACGATATATCCCGGTGAGCTTGAGATAAAAGATACCACAGAGTACGACACATCTGTTTCATATTTTGATATTTTACTTGAAAAAGACTTTGATGGTTATCTTACAACTAAGCTCTATGATAAACATAATGATTTTAACTTTTCTATCGTCCACTTCCCTTACTTATGCAGCAATATACCTTCATCGCCTACATACAAAGTATATATCTCTCATTTGATTCGATACGCAAGAGCATGCTCTACGTATGAACAATTTCTAAAACAAGGAAAATTATTGACAAACAAGTTGTTGAAACAAGAATATCTACATTCTCGTTTAAAGTCATCAATTCGTAAGTCTTATGCTCGATACAATTACCTTGTCAGCAAGTAAAATTTATCACTGAGTCAAATGCTGACTGACGTTTTTCAAACTTATTGTTAGACTATTATTTAAACACTGAATTGACGACGGATTTTCCCGTTTTTACCAATCATGACAAGGAGCCCACGGTGAGTTTGACCGTCGACAGGGGATACTCACTTCTCCATGGAACCTGATCCTACCTCTGATGTTTTGGAGGTACGTGTTTGCTCTGTTCTGCTCACTCATTCGGTGTAAATGAGTCATTTCCAAAATAGACACGAATGTCATTTTTGGAACCAAAGTCATGATCGCTTTTTGGCGACGCACTTTGAATTTTTTCATATAGCAATAAATTGGGATAAAATCTACGCACTTTTTTTGAAAAAAAAAGTCAAAGTGATATATGAGGAAAGGAATCAGATTTTAGTAAAAGACAACATTATTTTCTTATATTTCTTCCGATAAACGGAAGAATTGATCTACTCTCATCAAGAAAAAGGAAATGACGGGTAAGAGAACCTTCAGTCTATTTTTTTTATCTTTACTACCAAAGTACTTGCATATGTATTTCCATTCTGTCCATAAATTGAAGCTAAAGTAAAATAATGAAGAAGAAAAAAATAAAATAGATTTTCTTTAAAAAAAATTGTATTAACGCAAAATCGATATAAAAAGAGAGGTTCAAGGGCCATATATCGCTGACCTAAGCAACAAAAGCCAATTGACTAAACTCTGGCAAAAGAAACTTTACAAAATTAAATACAAATCAAAAATAAAAATATAAAATGTATGAATATTTTTTCATACATCTTAATATTTATCTTTTTAAATAACGGTAAAATAAAGATCACCATCTCACACATTTTTAAAATAAACTTCAAGTATTTAATATTTTATAGTGCGTTGTAACATAGCTCAGTCGGTATAGGGCCTTTTATCTATAGCAGCTCCGGTGGCACAATCGGTTAGCGCGCCGTACTTATAGACAGTACCTTCCCTGTGTTCACACAGGATGAGGAATGCGGAGGTTGTGAGTTCGAGCCTCACCCGGAGCAGCCAATTTTTTTTGTTATTTTTTAAACAAAATATCTGTGATTAAAAAGAGGAGATGAAATATTTATTTTATGATTGGGTCCAAGAGATTTAGAATTTTCATTTTTCTATTCTGAGATGTTTAATGCATGATGTGCTTTGAGGGGTGATATTGATTATGTTGAAAATAAAAATGATGTATTCATTTATTGCAGCCCGGAGGACCGGGCTGCTCTATACATATAAGTTTAAGTGTTGGTGTATGGGGCTTGGGGTGGGAGTAGCTATTTAGAATTGAAGATTTTCTAAACATTGAAAAGATTGTTAATCAGAAGTTATCCCCGTTTATAAATTACGAGATACATAACATACTGTAAACCAACTTTTATTCGCGTGCGAGAAATTTTCGCGAAGTTCGCGACAGACCCTTCATCGCCAATATTTCTCGCCGCGAACCGGTTCCTAAAGTGTCCTTGTCTATTTAAAACACATCAAAAAAAGGACTGATCGTGAAAATTAATCGTCGACAACTAGTTTATCCCTGGTGAATCGCGAAATAAAGTCGTCGCGAATAAAAGTTGGTTTACAGTATTTACTTCCATAAAGTGAATCTGTAAAAACATATATGTTTTTCATATTTAATATCATATAAAGTTGTTAACATTTACTTTCGAAAAAACGACAGGTCCCTTTTTTTAGAACATCGAATTTTACTTCCCGCATGAAAACGTACTCAGCACAGTTCGTGTTTTATATTCTAAAATTTAAAATTAATACATTTTCGAATATTGGTGATGCATGTGTCTAAAGTCAATTTATATTTTATGCAGCCAACATTTACTTGAGGAATTGATCAAGTTTAAAATGGTAATGTTTTTGTTTGATTTTTATCCGACTATTAGTTTTCAAATATTCGCGACGATCGTCTTCATCATTTAGGCGCATGCCTTTTCACACATATCGAAGCGGTTTGATGATCAAGACTCAATTTCATTGTTTACTTTATATATTTCCCGGGCGACAATTGATGGTTACATCAATGTTTTCTTGTTAAATGTTTGTTTTGAATACAAAAATTGTCAATCATAATAAAACACCCTTGTGGAAGACCTTTATTAAAGCTTGTTTTACACATAATTACCCAGCCGTAATGTCTATTATTCCAGACGAGTGAAGATATGTAATTCAAATAATGTAACCAATAGAAATCACTCCTCCTTGGCACCTGATAACACCTCTGATGTTTTGGAGATCCGTGTTTGCTCTGCTTCTATTTTGTATTATTTCATGGACTTTATATCTTGAATAGTGTCCGTTATATATGTTTCATGTTTGCTCGTTTTTTCGCCAAGAGTGAAAAATCAAAAATGTGGATTTTCTTCATCCACTGTTAAATAATTTAGAAAAAACCAATACTAAAATTGTTTCAATCTCCAGTGTCAAATGAGTATTGAAAAGAGAAATTAAATCTAGAGGATACAGTAAAACTTAATAAAAGATGTATTGTACAGAAATAAGTAGTTTTGTTTATTTGTTGTTAGTTGTTATTCTGTTGTTAGATGATTATTGAATAGAAGTGGATATTTACCATGATTTGTATTATTTGGAAGATTGATGAATAAAAGATTTGAAAGAGAGAGAGAAGGGGAGATCGCTTCTTGATTAAAATCTTGGGAGGTCAGTTGCGATAAACCTTGGTGGATAAAAAATAGGTAGCAACTGTTCTTTTGCCAAGCGCTTGACAATTTGAAGTCAAAGTTGCAGTCCTTAGGATGGGATCCTAACAATTCAGGCCTCGTGTCACGGTAGACATTGGTACGATAAAGATCCTTCACTGTTCAATGGCCCTGAGTGCCGAGTAAAGGTCTAAATTTGAAGCCATTCACCCGTATATGGTGACGTCTCTAAACCTAATAAGTGAAAAATTTTCTATTAAGCCTGCAAAACAACAAAAAATAAATCAATCATTTTGGAATCTATTATAGTGTCATCATTGGTCTTGACTTTTGTCATACCTGTAGTGTGATCCTTGTCATTATCGTGAAAAAATCCATGGAAAACTCATTCAGTGTGGAAATAATGGCCTGACAGGATTGGAAGTCAGTTAGCATATGACCTAATGATAAATTGTATTTGCTTACAGGGCCATTATTTATATAGAGGAAAATAAAACAAACATGATTTTATACACGTTTATTTTGATATTGGCGTTTGTTGGTCGTGGCATATTTAAAGCAGCAGGGGGTCGCCAAGCGTAAAAGGGCGACCCCAAATAACAACAAGCAGCAGCAGCAGCATCAGCAAGCAGCATGAAAGTATAATATCACATGTACATATAATAAGCATAATAAGCATAATAATGGGCGTTCCGGGTATACCGCGAACGGTAATTAACCTTACAATTTAATTTTATGTACATGTATTTTAAATAAACTTTACACGTTTACATGTATGTTGTAGTTATCGTTCCGGGTTATCAAACTGCGAACGTTACAAAGGATATTTTAGCAAGCAAAGCACTGTGCATGAAATTTGTTGAAAGCAGTACACATTTTGCACAGCAACTGAGTTTGTTTCAAGTAAGCAAAGCAGACCAATTCATGAATTTGTTGAAAGCAGCACACATTTTCACAGTAAATGAGATTGTTTTAAGCAGCAGCAGCACAATGAATTATAGCATCAGTTGAATGGCTCGGCGCAAACTGAATCTTGGGGAAAACCAATCGTAATTCTATGGAATGTCATCAAGGATTCTTCAAGCGAGGCTAAATACGCAATCAAAATTACAGCATACAAGGTCAGGCCCATGGAATGCCACGACGAAAATCTTCCAAGTGAAGTCAATACTCAAGTCAAACCTTAAATTACAGAGAAAACCCCAACAGCAGACAAAAACTTCTTAAAATTTTTTAGTTTTAAGATGCAGATTCTGCCATTACTCTTCAATATGGGGCGGGATGGGATGGGATTTTAGAAATAATCGTGATTGAAAGCATATTTTTTAAAAGTTCTGTCTGCTACAAAATTCGTGTACCTTTCGTTTTTGGATCAAGGGCAAAGAGGGAGATTTTGATATTCCGATCCCGATCTAATTTATATTCTAGCTAACCCAACTCAAATAGCAGCAACAAAGTTTTCCTCATAAAATAAGTGCATCTATTCTTTAAATTAATAGATGCTATTATATCGACCACAGAACTGCAAAAGATGACTTTAAACGAGACTGCTGATATTCTTGCTTCATTAATTTTTTGTCAATATCTTACCTCGTTTTAGAAATTATTCCTACGTAGAACGTGCTCCTCCGCATCGAATCAACTAAGAGAAATAAACTCTGTATGCAGGTGACAAAGGTAAATTGCTGCATAAGTAAGAGAATCTGACGATAAAAGTTAAAGTCATCACGTTTATCTTAAAGATTTCTTGTTAGATAACCATAAACATCTTTTCTTGTAAAAGATCCAATTATGAAAACAGATACGTTAGACTCTGTAGTATCTTTTATTTCATGCTCACAGGGATATATCTTGTCGATATAAGAATGGAAATAATTTTTTTAATTGACAATACGTCATCGATATCTAAATGTCGAGTTGAAGGCCAGAGCAACAAGTGATAATATGAATACAAAAACAAAAAAATGGGAATTCGAAAAGATTGTAGGAAGAAGTGGTCTCCGAGAACAACATACACATTATCAATCGAGAACTCGAGCATCTTTTTAATATCAACTTCAAAATAAACGTACTTACGTGTACAATCAAAACGCTTTTTAACAAAATAATTTTGCAAATGACCAATGAAAATGTAAGTAAATTTTCGAGTTTCATTTGTATTGAAAAAGCAGCTGTCTATGACATTAAAAAGCCTGGAATTTAATTCATCGTGGGGAATAGTTTTATATAAATCGTTAGTTTTTATGTTGTGATTAAATATTCCAAAAGTTCCTTGAAAATTTTAAGCATCCAAATCTGATTTACACCACATCTTGACTATACTGTTGAACAGTACTCTTAAAGTTTCTCCTTCACTGCTGTAAATATCTTTGTGAGAAGTAAAGAAAGAGGCTTGGTAGCACATTTTCTGGAACCCCGCTATGTATCTTTGTTGTAAGGATTTTAATGAAGTCTCGGTATCCAAGACAGATATGGTAATTCAAATTCATTTTTGTGTCACACCATTTTTTGTTTAATTGTTTTAATAATTATAGATTTGCAACTTTATGGGTGTTTTCCCTTCATTTTTTGAAAACATCTGCTTTTTTCTTTTTAGTGAATTTTGTTTTTTACATTCTATTTTTCCATATTTCTGCATTGTGTCTCCTTTGAAAAGGTCAGTAGTGTTTTCTCGGACTTGTGTTTTATGTGCTGGGTGAGGTAGTGTAAAAGAAAACCTCCTATATATTTATAAAACAGTCATGGTTATCCATTACAAATTGGCTGAATGTTGGCGACTTTGTAATCATTTAAAATTATCTGATAGTCACCAGTTAACTAGCGATCAGATCATTTAAGGATCTAGCAAAGAGTCCTAAACAAATGTTTCTTTTTCATTTCCCATCGAGAAAATATAACAAAACTGGATTTAAAAATTGGAATGTTAACGATAATATTGCACAAAAGATAAGAATATAATACATGTAGACGTTTATAGGAATTTGTTTAACTTTTATTATGCATGCAAGTTGGAAACCACGAAAATTGAATTAAATTGGCTTGTTATTAAATTACGTGTCATTTTCATCATTTTACTAACAAATAAAAGCAACATAAGAACATTTTTGTTATGTAATATTCTTTTATTTTTATGTCTTTGGTGCCAAAAAGTCTTCCTTAATCCTATCCACACCCAGCCTTCCCTTATTAAAGACATGACGAGTTCAGTGACCATGAACAAAAGTAAAGTGAAGTGTAGCTTGATTCCATTCAGAAAGAGATAATAAAAGAATGTATATCAAATGACTAGTTGAGGGTTTTGTCATAAAAACAATATCGGTCTTGTTGAATGAGGGAAAGAGAAAATGAGGTAGAGATGAGCAGTATGGGTATAAGATTGGTGGAGAAATGATACGATCCATCCTGTTTCTCTTACTGTTCGCGACGTCTGAAGAAACAGGAGAAGAAAAGGGTAAGTTCATATATTTGGGACAGAGTTTATTCCTTTTGTTAGAAATACATAAAGTTCACTTCCTGAAAAAAATGCGTAATATTGATAGAGCTAACATCGGGAGGTAAATAATTAGCTGTCATTTAAGGAGTCTACTGTTGTATTTCATTTCAGTTTTATAATTATTTTAAATGTGAATGAAAATATGACTTGACACTTTTCACCCTTACACATGCTTTGTAAAATAATTATGTTTAGGTAAAGGTTCGAGGAAATAGTATGATGTAGAATCTAAACACATTTAAAGTTGCTACATATTTTTTTCAGATCTCGTTTTCGTTCTAAACACCCCTTTGATGATGTCTGATACGGACCTGTCCAATGCAGTGGATTTTGTATATAACATCACAGATCGTCTTACTATCGGACAGTCGAACACGTTAGTGGCAGCTCTCACCTACTCAGTACGATCGACTCAACACTTCTCGCTAAATTCCCACTCAACTAAGGCAGCAGTCCTAAGTTCTCTAGCCTCTCTGAAGTCTGTCAACAGAAGCCATGATGAATCGAACCCAAACGAGGCTCTGGTTTCTGTTAGAGTCACGACATTGACAGGATCCCGAGCCACGTCCTCAAAATTCGTTGTTTTAATACTGATGCAAGGACCAGCTACAGCAAGCAGCAGAACAACAACTGAATGGGCGGCAGAGGATCTGTATGACAAACATAAAGTAAACTATGTGACACTTGGACTGGATTCCTTGACAGACAGCGATAAATCTCTACTGACTGCTATAACCAAAGATGGATCGAAAACATTTTATGTCAGTGATTTCAAGTACAGTTGTAATGTCGTTCCAAATGTCACTAGTCTAATAGGTAGGCGATGGCGAGTTTCTCTTATGTCTTTATTTTAGGTTGACTGTAATTTTTTGGTATTCGTTTTCTTGGCATCCATCTGTTTTAGTGCGTTTTATTCTTCTCTCTAAACATGGTTTTCCTTTCTCCAGTTTAAGTTCAAGCAAATTGCGAGCATATTTTCAAAGGCACATACATACATCTTTGTTTTTTATTAACTAAAGTTTGAATCCATTACAACTCAACATAAGGACTCATGAAAATAGAATATCTCATTGGTCTCTTGCCTGGGCCTTTGAGATACAATACGATATTGATTCAGCATGATCAATGCCAAATAAGTGTCTAGGATTAACCTCTTGACCTTTCTTCATGAAATTTTCACAGGTTAAAGAAAAATGGAATGGGGTTGGAGGGAAGGTCCTGGATTCTTTCTCCAATTGAAAGTGTTTCATTTCAAATTAATTTTTCCCAGATAATTAGATAAATACTGCCATTAAAACCCTTCTTCTGACAGACTAGGTATTATCTTAAGTATCAAACAATTTTAGGCAAATTGTGGTTATCTTTTAACCTCCTTTCCCCAACAAACGAATGCTGCCCAACTATTGCTTTTGAATTGGAAATCGAAATTTGAATTTAAACAAGTGGATCCAAAAATATTTAAAGACTTTATTCTAGAACTCTGGGGAGACGAAAGGTTATCTAATAAAAAAAACTATCACCTTATTTTTTTTACAATAAATATTTAAATAATTTGCTCAAGGAAAAAGAGCTGGTATCTTCAAACTTCTGTTTATTGTTTTCTATTTAATAGAGCTGGGGTTTTGTTGTTTTGAACTTTTTATCAATCACAAGAACAGAGCATTTACTTTCTAGACGAATTGATTGAAAGACTCATCACTAAAATTACATTACAAGCAGTCAGATAGTCACTTCAAATTTTGCAGTAAAAACATTGTATTACAATATGCAAAACAATTATATTTTTTCCGTTCTAAGGACCCGAAAATGAAGCCAAATGAATGAGTTTATTTTATTTTTAAATATTTCAAGTAATTTTTTTTGTTTCACGGGAGCTTACAAACATTCGTTTTTCTATTAACTAAAACATTTTAATGTTTAATGTTTCATTTTTCCATATATTTAAAAGAAAGGATGGGGTCCTTGTTCACAGTTATGACCTACTTAATTGAAAGAGTAATATATTCTTAGATTCCTCAGCTGATACCAGCCCGATAATAAACTGTCCTGATCCTAATGCTGTGGACCCGACAACAACGCCAGCAAATGATACTAAAGGTAGAACACAATCAAGGTATTTTGTACCAAATTGGTTTACAACGTTGTGATAAAATAAGGCAAAAATTAAACATGGCAGACTTCATAATTTACTTAAAATTTTATGATAGATATATGATTGCTATGTTTTTATTTTGTAGGATCAGGTATTTTTTTCGGACGGGTAATTTGTTTTGTAACATTTAAAACTGGATTACAAAAGATTCAATCTAAATCAATAAGTACATAATTAACAATACTTGTTAATGAAGAGTTAATGGGAAAATTACATTTTTGCTTTCAGTATTTTTCAAAATCCCTTTCATTTTACCAATAATTTTAAAGATATCTTTTATCAACTCAATTTTATTAATCATTAATTCATGATTTTACAAGAAAACAGATTGTTGGGAACAATTTATAAACAATGCTAAGAAGAATTTAGATGAGCTTCTAATTTTCGTCATTTCGTTCAGCAAATTTAAATGTTTCTCTTATTGAAATCTGGTTAGTTAAAGTGCACCACAATCTTTGATTCTAATCTTTTTAACACCCGATTAACATTCTTTTGATGATATTGCAAACTTGATCGGTCGGGCTCGACATTGGGGTTGACAGACCCTCCATTTAACGAGGTCAATCTACCGAAATAAATACTTGACAGCTTCACTGGACTCTGATTTTCGAATTTGACGACGCTGTCTTTTTGTTCTTTTTAAAACATGAATGTCATGTAGTTTTTTGTTCTTTTCATGATTTTTTTTCAAAATTACACAACACATGCTTTCAAATGAGTAATCAAAGTGGTCTATAGCACTTTGCTGACTTGTGCCATTGAGCTGTCAAAACTTGAGCCACTAGAATCATGATACCATTGTAAGAATAAATGTTTTTGCTTTCACGTTTGTTTTTTTTTTAAAGAAAAGTAACACAAGTTTATATTAGCTGTTTCAATATTTCCTAGTTGGAACATGCTTTTCAAACTAATTTCTCAAAATCACGGTCGCTCTACCCTTATTCCCGCAAATAGTTATTCTTAGAGAGTATCTACCAATAAAAGAGAAACGTGTACGGTTTTAAGATTTTTTACCATATCATTTTGACATATTTTATGAAACGTTAATATTGCTAGAAGTCTCTCAAAGAATGTTCTTTAAAAAGTCACTTATCAATATCCTTAGAAGACAATTTCTTTTGAAAGATTATTAAACTTTCCATGCAAAAGTTACAATATAAACTTTCATAAGAAAGTTTAGAATTCATTATAACTTGTCAGATTTTTCTTTTCAAAAAGCAAATTGTTCATGCTGTCGTACTTTTGTTCAATAAAATCTTAAATCTGAAGACATTTTCAACAAGGATCTCCATCCAAATATATGAATGTTTCTTTGGTTTTTAATTTTCAGATAATTCCCTGCTTTTGGTGGTCATCGGAGCCATTATAGGAACCCTCTTAATCCTAGCTCTCCTGGTGGTGGCCTATAAGTATGTCAAGGTAAACGCCGTGAAGGACATGCGAGTCCTGAAGGCTATAGAGGTGTACGGGGAGGCCAAGTTCGGGACATCTAAAGAAGCCTTCTGCCAGAAGGATTTTATGGGGTCCGGTACGGGAGGAAGGACACAATCGGACGATTCTGTTTTCAATACGCGGCTGTTCTTGGCCCGAAACTTTGCAAACGGACAAACCCAATACGTTCAACAATAATATATGAAGCATTGGTCAATTGATGGTCAATCCAGCTTGATATAAGTACGACCTCTGCTCACCAGAAGCTAGATATATGATTTCCACAAGACAATGGTGCAATTAAAATGTCAATATACAAATGTACTTTGAATGCAGAGTATGCATATTGTTCAAAATGTTCAAGATACATATGCATATCCTGAAGTATCTCATGGTGATAAAAACGAAGTGTCAAATAATCAACGATTTATATAGATTATTTTGTTAACATACATGTAATGTTTACCTAGCTGGTCTTCAAATTTTTAGGATAGATTTATTTTTTTTCGAGACTTAGCAAGCTTTCTGGAGGGAAATTGAAGATTTTCTTCTCTAAAATTTCTTGGATCGGCGAAGGTTTTTTTCTGATTAACTTCCCTGTGATTCAATATATTTTACTATGTGAAATTCTTGAAACATTGCTATTAGAATGGCAGCCCTGTACTTTTATATTGGTAGATACTTTTTGTTATGATCTGGTGTTAAATTTACTTCTATTCAAGTAGGTAAAACTTTATAGCATTGCTGTTTATTTTAAATAAACTCAATTTATCAAGAGTCTCTTTCTTTCTTTATATATAATTCACCGTGCTTATAAGAATACAATATTGTATTTCAAAGGAAAATCGGTGTGTTAGAATTTGAAGATCAGAGAAATTAACTTTGCCGACTAAATTAAATGCCCGAACATCTGTCGATTTGTTATTTCAACAGAAATCCTCCAGAGCTTTTGGTACTCGATCATTTCTAATTAAAAGTATCGATGTAAAACATTGAAAAAAGGTATCATTTAGGGTTTTTTGTTTATTCTAATATTGGATGAATGACAATCAGGTAAATATAAAACATGCATATTTTACTCATTTCTCTCTGATTCTTATTTATATATCTACATTTATCTTTCCTTTACCAATGTTTCCGCATGATAATGAATTTTATATCTATTAAAAGTTGTATTAATTTAAATAATTGTAATTAGGATATTTTAAATCACAATTCATACATTGTCATTGTACAAAATTTTATAATAACATTTTTTACTTCTAAGTTATAACAAATGTTACTTCAAGAAAAACAAAAACCATTTTGTTTTCAATTAAACATTATTTTCGAATGAATTAAAAACCAGTACTAGTAATCTTCAGTGGAAAAAACAAGTTGAGACTATACGTTTTATTGTACTGTTAACTTCTTATTTCCCAATCGTCTTGAAATTTTAATATACATGTACTTGGATTCTTATTTTATTTTTTGTAAAATCTTGTTTATTTGTAACTTGGGTAGATCACATTTTGGCTCCATGCATTTGAAACATTCGTCAAACATTCGCGCGCATCACAGTATCCTTCCCTTTCTGAATTGGTTCAAATAATTCTATCATATCATTAACTGTGATCAAATCACCAGAGATGAAAATAATAAAATATTTATTGAAATCACTGAAAAAGGATTTTTTCCAAATATATTTTCCTCTAGCAACATCTTTGTGCTCAAGAATTTGTCCCCTTGTTATATTAGCAAACAAATTGATCGTACAACCTGCTAATTCGTCTTAATTTTGAGTTTGTTTGGTTTTTTTTTAATTCTTTCCAAAAAAGAGATGAAAGGTAACATATTGTAAACTTAAAAGTTTTTTAAATCTATAAGTTACCTTACATCCATAATTCATAGATCCATAATTCCTTACATATTCATTATACATTTACACTAAAAAAAATTCAAATAAACATTTCTAACGACAACAGATCTTTAAAATATTTCAAATTAAATTTGTGGAAAGAAGTTAGGAAAACTTTAAAATTCTGAAATAAGTAAAAAAAAATGATCTAAGGACCTGATTACCAGATTTTAATCATATGTCTGTGATTGCGCCCACTTACATGCAGACCTTTTTGTTTGCATATTTAGCAAATTTCGTTTCAAAGCTTATACGTGAAAAGAAGAAAAACACTTTCTGTGGCCTACAACTCGACGTTTAGATATATATCGACGATTTATTGTCAAATTAACAATGGTTATTCCTCTCTTATGTCGATATATTTACCGCTGAGCTTAGAGTAAAAGATATCACAAAGTCTGACACATCTGTTTCATATTTGGACATTTAACTAAAAGACGATTATGATAATCTAACAACCAAGCTTAATGATAAACGTGATGACTTTAATGTATTGATCGTCAATTTACCTTACTTGTGCAGCAAAATATATCAACTGCATACGAGGTTTACATCTCAGTTGATTCTAAACGCAAGAGCATGCTCTATGCATGAACAAGTTCTTAAACGAGGTAAGTTACTGAAAAAAAACTTACTTCATTCTCGTTTGAAGTCATCATTTCCTAAGTTCTATAGTCGGATACAATAACTTTGTCTGAAAATATTAAATCTACTTAATCCAAATGATGACTAAAGTTTTTCATGCGAATTGTTAAACCATTATTAACACATTGAATTGACGACGGATTTCTCCGTTATCTCCTGATCATGACAAGAGCACACGGCAGGTGTGACCGTTTGGCAGGGCATGTTTACTCCTTCATGGCTCTTTATCCAAAAGCTGATATTTTGGAGGTCCCTGTTTGTTCTGGTCCTATTTTGTATTGTTAAAGGGACTGTTGAGCTTGAATACTGTTCGTTATCTCCATATATTACATTAACATCTTTACTTTTATTTTGCTGTAAACTGTTGTTAAATAAAACTGAATAAAGTTATTTTATTTAAATTTAGATTGCGACCCGCCAATGCATTATTGTCGGACGACCCGTTCCTAAATAATATTTGTGCATCAAAGTACTTAAAAATTTGCTGTTGAATGTTTGATACTTTTTTTATACTTCTTATATAAATTTTCCTAGTCTTTATCTATTTGGATATTGTGGAAAAATTTCAAAACTCATAAGATAATGATTATTATGATGAATTTGTTGCACATTTCAAAGAGATACAAAACAGACTAACGATTCCAAGTCAATTTTCAAGACTTGGTAAAGATTTTTTTGATCGAACTATACAAGTGTGAAATCTGTTTTTGGATGTTTAAATAAACTCTACGTACTCTAATTTACAAGTCATCAAGCCGTGACCAAGTTAATAAACTCAAACATAAATTCTTATTTTTCACTTCAGCTTTAGGTCCAAGTATCTCCTTCGCACGCGTGTAAACAGGTAAATGGACTTTTGAGTGGTCAGTGTGATTTTAACAAAATGCTTACGTCATTCTGTAGTAAGAGCTCTTATGACCTCAAAGGGAGGATTCAGTACTCTTCTCTTCAAAACTGCGTTTTAACTTTTAATCTTGATGTCATTGTCACAAAGGCCAAGGAAGGGAGTAAATTAAGTTTAAATTACAGGATAACCGTTCTGATGTATTACTTCTGGTGATTATTCCACTTATTACAAATGCTGGAATCAAGTGACCGAAGAATCAACATTTCAATATTTATTCAACAACCAAATATTGGTTATTACGATTTTAACATTACCTGTATTATTGAACACAAATAGTTTACATGATAGAAAATGTTTCTAATGAGTAATTTAGGTCTTATTATGTTGACAAGTAAACTGCATTCAATCAAGAACTTAATAACTATAATGGTGTATCCAGGCCATTGTTATTCCTAAAAAAAAATAACGGTCACACGATACTCCTTTTGAAAAACCTTTCTCTTTAAATTCGAAATATAGAAACTTTTTGACAGGAAAACAAAGGTGCCCCCTGAGCCGATGGAACTTGTCAAATGATCCATGTGTCCTAGAGAGTTTGTTCAGTTGGAACAAGAAAACAATTTCGCAGTCCCCCGGGAAAGTCCGGGAAACTGACCGGGTACGATGTGGGTGTTAGCCGTCCTCTTCCTGGCGTCCGTCACTTTCTGTCTACAGAACGGTCAGTCTTTTAGTCTATAGGTTCTTTGCAAAAAATCAAAGTAATTTTTATTTAACCTACTAAAAAATTTAACACAATAATAATCTTGTTTTTTTTTAATCGAAACTTCAAAAATTATTTGTTGAATATAATTGTTTTCCATTGATATCATATACAAGGATATTGCGAGAAAGATTGGTATAACTATTTATGTTATTTTGGCGCAAAACATTTGGAAGGAGTGTTGTTTGAGGCAACGTTTTGGTATTTGTTGTTATTTAAGGAATCACTGTCTAGTTAGCATAGTATGCCAGGGCATCATCAATAGTTGGAAACATGGGATAATTTGCATAACAGGCGAAGCCCGTTAGGCATAAATTATTCCATGTTTCCCACTATTGTTGATGTCCCTGGCATACTATACTAACTAGACAGTGATTCCTTATATTTCCATTTCATTGTGAATAAAATTGTAGATTTAGACTTTTAAAATGCAGGCATAGATTTAAATTACACAAGGATTCCCATCCCAATTTCAATAGTCCTTGCCCACTGATGTCAAACAAAACGGTAGCCGCACGAGATTTTCATGCATATTCGGCCTCCTTAGCGTCAAACTCAGAGACAGATGCGCACGAGATTTGCATGCATATTAGGCCTCCTTAGCTCCTGACCTATTGACCAGCCTAATTTACATTCCGGTAGAATTACCAAGAAATTAACTCCACTAACTTTCAAAGAGTTATCACAGAGAGAAAGATTAGAAATGGAAATATTAAGTGATATAATTTGAGTAGGTGATATCATCTCATCACATTTTTGAATACTAAAGAAGTGATAACACCAATTCAAATCAGAGTAGAAAGGTCCTACTTAGGATCAAATGTTTAGTGAGGTGGTGGATCTGGGACCACCAAAGTCTCAGAAAGAGGAAATCCTGATTATTAGGTATAAGTAAATAAAAGACATTTGAAAGTTTTCAAGTTTTCAATTATCACCCGCGTGATCCTTACAAATCCCACTAAAGGATATATAGAGACCACGGTCATTCGGGTGACACTGTAAAAACCGAGATCCGATGCCATAGTATGATAAAAATAAAAGGATGTCTGCTGGCACAAAAAATATCCCTCTTGCACTGCTCAATGACCCTCAGTGCCGAGAAAAACTCTAACCTTTGCAGCGGCAAGTGATGGTGTCTTAATATATGTGAAAAAGTCTCAGAAGGAATGTTAAACAAAAAAGTAATTTTAAAAAAATCAACAACCAAAAAAATTAAGCAAGCAAACAAAAGTCAAGTTATATTTATCATGCGATTATGAAACACCTGGTGAGATGATCGATTTACAAAAATTGAAACAGTTAAGTTAAAAGTTGAAACAGTAATAGTCGAAAGTCCTAATTTAGTACTAAGACACAAAATATTAATTGAAGTTCAAAAGTAATTTTTTTTTCACATTTCAGAATACTCTAAATGTTAGCGAGACATTTGCCGTAATTCTAGTTTCGCACCAGTTTTGAATAGGTAATATTTCCATTTCTAATTTTTTTCTCTATGATAACTCTTTGAAAGTTGTCGGAGTTTATTTCTTGATAATTCTGCCGGAATGTAAATTAGGCAGGTCGATAGGTCAGGAGCTAAGGAGGCCTAATACGCATGCAAATCTCGTGCGCATCTGTCTCTGTGTCTGACGCTAAGGAGGCCAAATATGCATGTAAATCTCGTGCGGCTGCCTATGTGTTTGACGGCAGTGGGCGAGGACTATTGAAATTGGCATGGAAGTCCTCGTGTGATTTAAGTCTATGTCTACATTTTTAAAGTCTATAAATCTACAATGTTATTTCACAATGAAATGGAAATATAAGGAATCACTGTCTAGTTTTGAGAGTATGCCAGGGACATCAACAATAGTGGGAAACATGGGATAATTTTAGCATAACGGGCTTCGCCCGTTATGCAAATTATCCCATGTTTCCCACTATTGTTGATGCCCTGGCATACTCTCAAAACTAGACAGTGATTCCTTAAATATCACCAATTCCAAAGTATATCAGATGATATCACCAATTCAAAAGCTTCACATACTCAGTAATTGATATCAATTCGAATAGGTGGTATTATCAATTGAATATTTTTATATACCCTTACATGCAAGAAAAGTTGGCACTATTGTATAATTGCAGCAAATACCAAAGCAAACGCCTCTAGCAGTTTTAAAACAATTTTTAAACAATTTTTTGCATACTTTTTTCAAATAAAAATCGTTTTATTTGAATTGTTTTAATTCTGGATATGATTTCAATTTCAGATATCGTTTATGTGATTGACATCTCATCAAGTCTTTCTCAGTCAGATCTGAATTACTCAGTAGATTTTCTCGACGACATTACACGATACCTAACTATTGATTCCAGCAACAGTAAAATATCCATAGTGACATTTTCGAATGCTTCCACGGTACGGAATGATTTTAATTCCTTGTCTACCCAATCCGATGTTCTCAATGCACTTCAGAACCTGAAATCGCTAACCACTGCTGGAGGCACCAAAACCTACCTTGCAATGAATGATTCGTACGATCTTCTGATGTCCGGTTCCGGTGGCATGCGCATTGGAGCTAACAAAACAGTAGTGGTTCTTACTGACGGAAGGTCAGACAATCTTCTGTATACACGAGCGGCTGCAGACAATCTGCAAAACAGCGGGATTGAAGTGTTTTCTGTGGGAGTTGGGAGCGACGTTATGTATGACACGACCGAACTGAACGCCATTGCAAGCGATCCCGACTCTTATTACCAGCATGCCATAGAGGATTTTAACTACCTGTGTAATGTGGTCCCGGCTCTAGCTGTCAAATTGGGTAATTTGATTAAAGCCCTGTAGAATAAAACCTGTAGGATTAAACAACGTCTTGATATTGATAGAATTATTATTTCTTTTAATTTATAATCGGTCCATTTCGCCTCAATTTCTGTAATTGATTCCACTGCTTTTTAACCAATAAATTATGAATATTTCTCTCGGATAGATCCTAGTTTAAGCGCCATAACGCTGCCCCCTGATTGTATGACAACCACGACTACAACTGCTAGTCCGAAAAAGAAAAAGGCAACTGAGGCACCAACAACCGAAACAACCGCCGCCGACACCACCACTACCCCTGAAGTTACAACTACCACAACAGAAAGCGCTACCACAACCACGCAAACCTCTACAGAAAGCGCTACCACAACTACACAAAGCGCTACCACAACCACGCAAACCTCTACAGAAAGCACTACCTCAGCATCTTCGGTTACCAGTGCTGCAGCGACAACAGCTAGCTCCACGACAAGCGCTGCGGTGACAACTCTTACTTCCGATACCACGACCTCCGCTAACGGGACTGCTGGGAGTTCTCAAAGCCAACGATCCTCCGCTAACGACGAGTCTTGTATGTACTTTCATTATAGATGTTCATGCATTTGAATCATAAACACTTGCGCAAATGTGACGTTTGTCAAAATAATTTTCGATTTCTTACATAGAGTTCTAAAATTAAATGCTTTTTTGATGATTCTTATTTCAATTTCAGCGGTATCCATTCCTATCATAGTTGTGGGGGCTACAGCTTCTCTCCTTCTCCTCTCCTCCATTCCCGGTGGCTACTTCATGTACAAGGCCGCCATTAGGAGGAAAATCCACCTGGAGGAAAAGGAAGAGGAAGTCAGACACGCTATATCGCCCTATGAGAATTCATTACCGAAGAATTTAGGCCCAGGAAAACCAGCTTGGCAAACCTAGATTTACCAAGAAGAGGCATATTCTTTGTGAAAGTACTTGGTGCTACTTTGTGGAAAATGAAGTATTATTGTAGATTTAAATAAAAACATTATGCGACTTTTAAACGCTGACAACATTTACTTGACTTGCGGAGAATAATTTGCGACTTTGAACCTAGCTTTTCTTTTAATTTAAGAGGTCCCTAGGTCGGCGACGATTCCGAACGCCTTCATATTGGGAAGAAAGCATTTTGCAAATTGTTTTCAAACAATTACTCTGGTTTGGGTAGCCACCTTTACAGTACTGTGCTGTCCTTTGTTACATATTCTTCAGTATTAAATAATCTGTGATATGGCCTGTAAACTTGGCCAGTAATTGGATTAACATATTTTTAATGAAATTATTTTTATATATCTAAAATTTCAATAAATTATGCGGAACAATTACATTTCGTGAGGTTCAATTTTCGAGGATTTTTGTGCTTACACCGTATCCTTGAAAAAATCATCTTCTTTTAAGTTGATTTTAATTATTGTTTGTGAATATATAATACAGATAAGGTACAAAATACACTAAAACATACATATCATATTAATACGAATACTATTATTTCATTTTATACATATACAGATAGAGAGAATGTGAGGCAAAAAGAGTTTACATTTACTGAAGTTATTTAAATCCATTCTCATTCAACAGCTTCGATAGCACAGTGAGATGATTACTCGATTCCTAGGGTGAAGGTACCAGGTTCGATTCTCAACACTGGCACATTTAGTTCTTTCCTCGTAACACCCCGTTCACAAAGAGCTGCAACTTATAGACGATAATCCCGATCAAGCCACGATCTGAAAAAGTTTTGAACCAGGGCGGATCGTAGCCGATCGGCGTATAAATCGAGCAATTTGCCAAATTATCGTCTTTATTACTACCGTACAACGATACCCCTGCGGCAAACGCGCTGCTAACACGCTTCTACTATGATGATACGCAGACCGTTGCCGAACAGCGGCTGCGTTTACTGCATTTACACTTCACAGCCGCTACGACATACAAGACTATACCACGACGCTACGCAGACGTAGATGACTGTATGACGATATCGCTACTTTGATTCCGATCATATTATTATTCTTATTATATATATACAGGGAAAACTGTCTAATCCGACATGCACTGGGAAACAAATTTTGTGTCGGAATAGACAGGGTGTCGGATTGCACAGTGTTAAAAACAAGGAAAATACTAAAATGGGAAAGAAATTTAACGTCAAAATTCACAGTGTATCAGATTATTCAAGTGACGGATTTGACAGTATACGTATATATATTTTCCAACCGCACCATCTTTACCACGTAATTTACGGGGTATTTTCAATTGTAACAAGATGTGAAATTTGAAAAGTTCGAAGTCTCAACTGCAAATGCTTGTCAAATATTGTGTCATCCTTAGTTGACAAATGATGATTGGTCAAATATCAGCTCTATATAAAAACAAACTGCTGCTGGATAGTTCGTGGTATAATCGGCGTAAGGTCATTGTAGGATTGTCTGGAACGTAGTGGGAGCGTTGTAGGAGTGTACTTGATAGTTTTTACGCTTGAATGCGCTTTTTCTGCGATCACGAAGATCTCTCCATCATGCTTCCGAGCTGCTTGTGCGATTACGGCGCTTCTACTACACACTCTTTACGACTTTACCCCGAGTCTTTTCGGCCACGGTTCTGGGCATGGCGAGAGCGTAGAGCTCTCCGATCTTGAAGACCCTACCGCGATCATACTGCGTTCATGAAGATTCCACTACGTTTCTCCCGCAATTTGTCACGATCGGCAACGTTTTCGGCCACAATTTGATCGTAGTAGAAGCGACGTCTACGTGTGAACGGAGGGTTAGAGGCACGGGAAGGAGAATAACAAACTTAACAAATTCTGTTTTCTCTGTAATTTTCAACTTTCTATTCCTGAGCGTTCAAACAAGAGTGACGTAACAAAGGGATTTTACACGCAGGTTAATGTACAAGTAGCACTCCATTGCTTTCAAAAAAAGTTATCTTTAATAGTTCCTTAACGGGTTTACCAAATGTGGATACCTCAAAGGAACATTTTTTTAAAAATAAAATACTTGAATTTTACTTAAATAATTAACATCAAAACGTACAACTTTCCCCCTCAATATCCTAAATTAAAAAACGTTTTCTCTGGCATCACAAAAGACGACTGCTTTTTCAGTGAAAAAGAAACACGAGAATTGCTGCGGTCATCAGTATACAATTTCTTAATATATAGATCTAGGAATTTATTATTCTGATCATTTACAACCAAAAAAAGTTCAAAAAGTATCTATCAATCCAAGCATCATTTTTTTTTTCGGATCACCTATCCTTATAGTCATAATAAGTTCTTTGGTTGTTTTACCTAGTCAGCAACGACAATTAATCATGAAGTCAAATGCTGAATGACGTTTTTCATACCAAAAGTAAGACCAATATTTACACGCGGAATTGTAGAAGGAATTCTTCGTTATTTCTCTATCATGACAAGGATAACACGGCGGGTGTGATCCTCCATGGGACTTGATCCCACCTCTGATGTTTTGGTTATGTTAGCTTTGCTCTATATTTGTATTGTTTGATGGTCCTTCAAGCCTCAATACTGTTTGTTATCTCCATAAATCTCATATAGACTATATGCCGCCACGCTTAGTTGTTTGGCCCTGTCTGCTTTTTTTCTGAAAAGAATGTCATTAATTTTGATGGGATTTTTTCCACCAGAATGCGGGGATATTAAACTTCGAGATGATTTAAGAACTTAGCTTTTGTGAAGCAGCCTTTTTATAAACTAATTCTCTGGCTTTCCCCATTTCGAAAATAAAATACATGGAGAACACTTTAACGTACACTTGTCAAGATCAAAGGTGAATTCAAACAATATGAATTAGGACCAGAGCAAACACGAACATCTGAACATGACTAGAGCTCTCTAAGACACCAAACTTAAATTTCCTGTTCCCTATTATATATACTCACCGTCAATAGGAACGCAACACCCAAATTTAAGGGGTGAAAATTATATACGGGATTTAACTATGTACCAAAAAGTTAGGAAATCTTTTACTTTGCCAAATCAGTTATTTAACGGTTGAATGATTTTCATTCCATTACCGGAAGTTGGTTTTTTAGCTCCCTGAACAGAAATTTTTTTGTTTTGTGTTACTTTCTAAGTTCTAAAGATAACATTTTAAGTTTAAATGAAGTATCGCTTCAAGTTCTAAAGATAACATTTTAAGTTTAAATGAAGTATCGCTTCCATTGACGTCTTCTCCAGGAAAATATCTAAATATGAAACAGACAAACATTGCAGTATTTAAATATCCTAGTACATGTATTAATCTCATAATTTAATGAAGGATTTTATTGATTGCAAATTTATATTACCTTTCACTTGTTTTACACGATTCTCTAAAGACTAAGAAGAACTTAGCAATATGTAAAGGATTTAAAAGATAGAAGAGGAAGTGTAATAATACTTAAGAAAATTTTGTTTTAAATGTTCTATGCACTGAAAGGTTGGTTAACAATGCTTAAGTTTGGATCAGACTAATATGAGTACTAGTATATATAAAATGCACATTTGTTACTCTAAAAAAAATAGCTTAGAGAATGAAAACAAGGTCAAAATCCTTTTCAAGCATTCTACTCCTTGATCAAAACAAAATAAGCAGAATAAATTGACTGTAATTAATATTCAATTTTGACATTGTTTCAACATGAAGGGGAGATAATATTAATGAATTTGCATATCCCAGGCTTAGCCCCATGCATTGCTAATCCACACCGTGTTATTACTATTGGAACTTTAATTTACAGTAATCCTCGCAATGAAATGACAAGTGGGTCATTGTTTCCCGTTAAACCTGTTAATTTTTAATCCATTATTGTTCACTGAAGAAATTACAGATTGTACATGAACTGCACTTCAGTGCCAAAAGTCTTCTTTGTTAGCAACGATGATATAGTTTGTTTTCTTTTTTGATTGCCTAAGAAAAGTGTAATTGTCCGTTAAAATAATGAAACTCGGTTTTCTTTTTGTCATATTTTACCTTGTTGGAGTTTGTGCCATATATAAAGGTAGGTCTGAAACAACTCTTATCAAAAAATACTCTTGCTAAGTCCGACCGCTACTTTTATAAGAAACACATCTGGTCTCTTTCATCTTTTCATACAATACTATGATTACTAAAATACCTCCATCCATCTGAATGATCTCTATAAAGTAAATAAATATGCATTTATATTTACAATAACATCTAAGGATCGACTATTATGATTATACACTATAAAATCTTTAATATCAATTTCAATTAATGCTAACATGATCTAGATTTCTGAGCATCTAAGAAGTTGACCGACTATATTAGACTAAGTTCCTATAAATTTAATCTCCTTAGTTGTAAATCTTTTCTTACTGCCATATGATGTTAATATACATCCTTTACTATTATCTAACCATTACAAGTCACCATTTGTGTCTTGTCTAAGGCGTGTAGGAGTTCATAACTGACCTTAGTGAACTTAAAAGCCTTTTGTATGAGTCAAAATGAAATATGAATAAAACAAATAGCAATCATGCTCAAAAGTCCATTTGAACATTACAAAGTTTGAGCAGAACAAAAACGGACCTCTAAAACATCAGAGGTGGGATAAGGTGCTATGGAGGAGCGAGCATCTCCTGCCGACCGGTCACATCCGTCGTGTGCTCCTTGTCATGATCGGGAAATAAAAAAGAAATCAGTTGTCAAGTCAGTGTTAATAATGGCCAAAAAATAAGTATGAAAGCGTCAGTCATCATTTTACTCAATTATAAATTGTATTTGTTGACAAGGTCATTGCATCGATCATAGAACATCATTTTGATGACTTAAAACGAAATTGCTGATATTCTTGTTTCATCAATATGTTTGAAAATAATTAACCGTCTTTGAAATTGTACATACGTAAGGCATGCTCTTGCGTATCGAATCAAATGAGAGGTATAAACCCGTATGCAGGTGATGAAGGTACTAGTATATTGCTGCATAAGTAAGGGAACTCGAATATTGAAAAGTCATCACGTTTATCATAAAGCTTGGTTATTAGATTACCATTCACGTCATTTTCAAGTAAAATATACAAATATGAAACAGATGTGTCAGACTTTATGATATCTTTTACCTCAAACTCACCAGAATATATCATATCGACGTATGATATTCCAATAGATTGTCGAAAGACCTGGTATCCAAAAACCACATATATATTGTCAATCAGAAACTCAAGCATCTTTTCGATGTCAATTTCAGAGTACTTGTGTGTGCAATCGGAATCTGTTTTTAACAAAATAGTTTCACAATTGACCAATGACAAGGTAAGTAAATTTACGAGTTCCACTGTTATTGGAACAGCAGCAGTCAATGTTTCTAAAAGTCTGGAGTTTAAATTCGCGAGGAATAGTTGTGTATAAAGTTGAAAAGTCGCAATTTTTTTGTGATTTCAAATTTTCCAAAATTTCCGTGGAATTTTTAATTCAGACGTCTTTATGAAAGACGTCCGTCAACATCAGACCTAGTAATAGATTGTATTTGCAGATCAGACCATGTATTAGTTATAGAAGTCACATATTGCTTTTAAATGAAATATTGAAATCCCATTATCATAAACCAGTTTGTCAATAGTAAACCATAGAAATTGATCGTACTTACAACATGCTTTTGTGTATCGAATCAACCGGGAGATATGAACCCGACATCCAGCTACAGGAAACTGTCGATAGATTGAAGTAATATATATTATAAAGTGTTGCGGTAAATTTGCCACCATGCAATGTCTTTATCTCGTAAAATACCCTGGAACCTTAACATGAATTAGGTATATATGTATCTGACAGTGGTGTTTTTTTTTATTTCTATTTTAAAGCACTAACTTTTAAATACATAAAAAGATAAATCGACAACGTTTTAACAATTAACACATTTTTATTCAAATAGCTAGAATGATTTAATACATCCATTTCATCTATTTAAAAATTAAAAAACACTACAGAGTGTGATACATCTGTTTCATTTGTTTCATTTCTGGATATATTGCCTGAGAAGAACATTGATGACACACTAACAACTAAACTTCATGATAATTAATCGTCAACGTTAAATCCCTTTACCACCGTGTATATCCCAACATGCGGGGTGTATGCTATGTTGTGCGCGGGGTGTATGCTTCCGAAGCGAGAGAACGGGGGTCAATGTACGTTCTTTGTTCATTTTCTCAACTTACGGATATTTTTCGCCAGAAAGCATATGCCTACGGAAGAAAGCATTATCTAAGGAGTATATGGATACCAATGAATCCATTGGACACCTCCCAGTTTTATCAAACACCTCAACACAATTCCGAGGATCGGAGCAAGATTGACGCTACACTGTGTTTATGATCGAATATCAGAACAAAGCTTTGCTTTATCGTCACTTTTATATTATTGTTAAATACATGTTTACAATATAAACGTTTGCACAAATTGTCTGTAAATAAAACAGTTCGTATATAAAGATATTGACGAAAAATCAATGTTGTGTCCGGGGTGTATGCAACATGTTGTACGCGGGGTGTATACCCCATATTTTTCTTAGGATTGTTGTGCGAAGTATCAATGGAAATATTATTTACACAGGTTTAAAAGCGACAAATA
>PRKT01000048.1:1323466-1442977 GCA_003671525.1 Saccostrea glomerata
GGGGTATACACCCCGCGTACAACATGTTGCATACACCCCGGACACAACACTGAATTTTCGTCAATATCTTTCTATACGAACTGTTTTATTTACAGACAATTTGTACAAACGTTTGTATTGTAAACATGTATTTAAAATTAATATAAAAGTGACGATAAAGCAAAGCTTTGTTCTGATATTCGATCATAAACACAGTGTAGCGTCAATCTTGCTCCGATCCTCGGAATTGTGTTGAGGTGTTTGATAAAACTAGAAGGAGTCCAGTGGATTCATTGGTATCCATATACTCCTTAGATAATACTTTCTTCCGTAGGCATATGCTTTCTGGCGAAAAATATCCGTAAGTTGAGAAAATGGACAAAGAACGTACATTGACCCCCTTTCTCTCGCTTCGGAAGCATACACCCCGCGCACAACGTAGCATACACCCCGCATGTTGGGATATACACGGTGTTTACTGTAAAGAAACTTTTATTCGGGATTTTATTTAGCGATTAACCCGGGGAAACTAGATGCGATGATTAATTTTCGCGATAAAGACTTTTTTCATATTTTATGTAGCATTATACCATCAGCTGTATATGGAGTCCATGCCTCCGAGTTGATTCCTTACGCAAGGGCAAGTGCAGCGTTAGAAACATTTCTACATCAGGCAAGCCGACATTCTTAAGTCGATAAAATGAATGTGTTAGCAAATATATTCTATCGAATGTTGAGTGAATTTTTCATACAAAGGGTTATGCTCTTGCTTCCACGTTGTTTCCGTTAACCCGATTATGTCAAAGAGTACACAGCAGATATGACTGATCAACAAGGAAGTTTTGACCCTTCATGACACCTGATTCTACCTCATGTTTAAGAGATTGTTTTCTCTGTACTCAAACTGTATTCATAATGGAGTTGTGAGCTTGTTAACTGTTTGTTTCCTCCGTGTATTATCTTGAGTTATTTCTTTTTTAAATTAGATATCGTGTTAGTGATCGATACATCTGACAGTGTGGACGCAACAGATCTAGGAGATGCCATAGATTTCATCTATAACGTCACAAAATGGATAAAAATAGGTTCTCAAGACATTCAGGTGGCCGTGGTAACTTACGCTAGTGACGTCAAAGAGCAGTTTGACTTGGATGACTATGTCGTTAATTCTACGTTACTGAGTGCCATTGAACGGCTAAAATCGACTCTCAGAACGGGAGGAGGAACATACACGTTTGACGCCCTGACCTACGTCAAAACTACGTCATTCCTGTCCATGCGTGGGGCCAGAAACAACTCCATGAAAGCCGTTCTAGTATTGACGGATGGACAATCAACAAATTATCCTCTGACTGTAAGAACAGCCAACGAGCTGAGGTCAGATTTAAATGCAGAAGTGTTTGCAATCGGGATCGGGGAGGATTCGAAAAGAAATCCTGAGATTCAGGGGATAGCGAGCGATCCCGACTCCTATTACGTGTATTATGTTGACTCTTTTGATTATCTGTGTAGTGTTGTACCGACCCTCGTACCAAAACTAGGTAAGACAAAAACTGAACAAGAAAACATTGATGTAACCATCATTTGTCGCCCGGGAAATATATAAAGTAAACAATGAAAATGAGTTGATCATCAAACAGCTTCGATATGTGTGAAAAGGCATGCGTCTAATTGATGGAGACGATAGTCGCAAATATGTTGAAAACTTGTAGTCGGATAAAAACCAATCAAAAACGATACCATTTTAAACTTGATCAAGTCCTCAAGTAAATGTTGACTGCATAAAATATAAATTGAAGTTAGACACACGCATCACCTATATAAATGTATTAATTTTCAATTTTAGAACATAAAACACGTTCGAACTGTGCGAATACGTTTTTATCCGAGAAGTAAAATTCGATGTTCTAAAAAAAGGGACCTGTCGTTTTTTCGATATTAAATGAAAGCAACTTTATATATTACATATGAAAAACGTTTATAATTTTACAGATTCATTTCATGGAAGTAAATATATTATGTATCTCGTAATTTATAAACGGAAAGAACATTGTGATTAACAATCTTTTCAATGTTTAGAAAACCTTTAATTCTAAATAACTACTCCCAACCAAATCCCCATACACCAACACTTAAACTTATATGTATAGAGCAGCCCGGTCCTCCGGGCTGCAATAACGGTACAATTGTAGACTGTATAGATTTCAGAGAGTTTAGGTACAATATTTAATGCAAGCTTTACATTGAAATGTTTAGATCCCGATGCTGGTCAGGGAATCTCCACTTGCCCGACGGAACCAGAGGTGACGACCCCACTAATGGGTAAATTGATTCATTTAAGCTTTCTTAATATAATTAATATTTCTCTTATTTGCTCATGTTCTTCATTTTACCTTCAGCTAAGGCTTCTTCGAACTCTGAGGTCATCATTGCTACTGTTGCATTGGTTGCGGCTGCACTCCTTGCTGCCACTATCACATCCGCTGTTATCATTGAGAGATCCACGTAAGTATTCCCTGGCTCTTGTGACTCAAGCAAAATTTGATAATATAAATTCAATTGCCTTTCATTTGTTTTATTTTGAGTTTTTTTTACTTTTATGGACAGGCGAGCTCCACCCTATCTGTCTCTTGAGAACCAGATCTCCACCATTGTTAACCAGTATGGAAACGCCCCTCTTGGTGAATCCCCTGCTAACTTCGACTCCACACAGCTTTCTAGCACACCGGACCTGGGACCTCGCGAAATCAACCTGGACATAGTGTCCCCGACTGAACTCCCGCCTCGTCTGGATCCGCTCCCCATCAGGAACCTGGAACTACTTTAAAGACAAGAACGAGAAATGAAACAGGACTGTTATAGAAAAATTGAAACAAGCTGACTGAACAATTCATGATTTTGTCCAAAACACTGTCATTAATATTGTATACAATATGGGATAAAATCCATCAGTTTGAAAAGAATTTTAGCTCATCTGAATTTGAGAATCAATGATTTTTTTTTATCAAAATGTTATTCTATGCAATTGTCTGTGTGTGTTCGGTTCTTTTGTATTTTACATTTTTAGCTTTTCCTCCAGAACCACTGAACCAATTAAGCAAATAACACAAAGCGTTCTTGTTATGTAAGTACTCTTTTTCCTAAAAAGCGCTTTAAGCCTCCTTCCAAAAGAGAAGGGGGTAAATATCACATAATGGACATGTGCACGTTGGATTCTTAAGGAGATTGTTTTCCAAGAATTAATGGATTAGGAAGGGCAGAACTCTTGTAAACTTGCTTTTCCGGTGTCGATTTCAGTCTCAAAGATCAAGGCCTCCTACTTTTGAGTAGACTACAATTGGCAAGGTCAAGGTTTTGTCGGAACATAGGGGGACTAATACGATAAATGTTTTAGATTCGATAATATGTTTTTTTAATCTACAAAACAAAAATCGTAACAGAATGTACATGATCACATACTGTAAAATAATGATGTCGACATTATTTATTTTCGATGTGTTTTAATATATACTGCAAAAAAAATATTTCAATTCAGTTTTTCTCCATGGTCATCTTTGATAACGTATACTGCATATTTTATTGAGTAATTTGAATCGGAAAATTATGTTGTATATATAAAACAACCAAAGAGCTTTTCTTTGAATTGAATGCCTGATTTACCAAACTCTGTGTAGTATGAGATTTACAATAAATATATGCATGATCGTAATTGGCTTAGTTTTACTTTGTGTGGAAACTCATTTATCATTGATAAAAGAGGAAAAAGTATTCAACAACTGAATGTCTTAATATGTGGGTTCAAGACTGATAAGACCAATACACTGAAGACAAATTATCCTTGATTTATCACAAAGCACTTTCAATATTACATGTGAATATATCTATTTTTCAAGGCAATTATTTCCAAACTATTACATATTTTTTGCACTGATGATTTTTCTTCTATACAAGTTAACTTTTTATAGACAATATTTCAGAAAGAGAAAAGAAATGTAATGTATACATCAATTTTACACTGTACAAATTGTTCTGGTTGGCTTTTTTAAAAAATATTTTAATTCAAATTTTTAGTAAATGTATTTGACGAGGTTGGACAAATCACCATCGTCCTTAACACCCTGTGGCGTGTAGGACAGCAACAAACTTCTCCCCTCTTGTCTGTCCTGGACCAGCTAGCCTATTTAATGATCATCAATCTGGTGCATGAATTTCACCTCACTTTCCATCGTCCTTTTCCGTGATCTTGGCCTCCCTCTCTTTCTTTTGCCTTCCGGGGTCAGCTAGTTGCAGTTCTGTTTTTGTTGTAAACTGGAGGTCTTTTCGTACTTTTCCTATCCATATCCATCGGCGTTTTTTTCATACCTATGTCCTTTTGTTTGCAGGTCTTCATCTGTAATCATCTCTGTCCAGAATCTTGAGAAAAAGAATGTTCTATATATTCATTTATTCATATACTAGTACTCAGCATCTGTATTCATCGATTTTTCTCTTCACAAAATATTGTGGTTGACTTTTTAAATATATTTTAATTCAACATGTGATATGTAGGTCAGAAACAAACTTCCATTCAAATGAGTCAAATCACCATCGTCTTTAACACCTTATGGTTGTAGGGCAGAAAGAAACTTCCATCACTTTTGTCAATCCTGGTTCAGCCTATTTAATGATCACCGGTCTAGTGCATGACTTTCATCTTTCTTTCAATCGTCCTTCTCCATGATGTTCTTGGCCTCCCTCTTATTATCATTTTTTGCCTTCTGGGATATAATGCAGTGCTAGCTGTTCTTGTTGTTGACTAGGGGTCTTTTCGTAGAACATTTCTTATCTATCTCCATTGGCATTTGGAGGTGATTGTACCTAAGTTCTCATTTTTGCATCTGCTCGGCAGGTCTACATTTGTAATCCTTTCGGACCTGAAGATCCTATAAGTATTTAGGTTACTGCACTGTATTCCAGAGGGCAAAAGATGTGGACGTGTTCAGCCTATTTTTCTTTTTTCTTTCTGTTGTCAATAGTGTTCCGTGTTTGTCTTTGATATGTCATCTTGTGTTTCTCTTTGATAACAATCAGAGATTGCTTGAGAAAGGTGAAGAACGGTGCTTGCTGGAATGGAGGCCATAAATGATAGATTGATGAGTGCAAGATTGAAGGAAAACACATATCAGCAACACATTAATACAGTGCTACGCACCAATCAATTAAAGTATCGATAAGGACAAAAACTTGTGTCAACCTCTACAACTAGCTACAGATAGAGTCAGAGAAGGCCCTGCAGTACGAACTCCTTGCCATCATTGGGGATCTCAATGCCAAGGTCGTAAAAGACGACACCAACTATGAATCAAAGAGTCATGGGAAAGCTCGGGGTTGAGACCAGGAACAATGAAGGATATGGAGATAACAAGCAGTATTAATAAAGGCCAAAAACTGGTGGAGTTCTGTGCTATTTATAATTTAGTGATAGGAGGAATCATCTTCACTCATCGTGATATTTGTTTCTGGAACTTGCCAAGTGGAAGGGTCAGAAACCAGATTAATTACCGGTATTTCATAATTAGAAGTATGTGGAGACTCTGTATAGATATCTCCACATGATGTTAGGGTCAAGCGGAATGCAGGCGTAGGCAGCGAACATGACCTGGTAACAGCACTCATGAAAATCAAAATCAAACTGATAAAAGCTGAGACACCATGAAGGCTGCCTCATCAGCGATTTAAGAAAGAGATTCCAAATCTTCCAAGACAGATCAGGTAAGGAGTCCAATGTGGGCAACACATGTGGAAGCAAATGCAAGTCGACATATAGTACATTGAAAGCAACAAAGAAAAAACAGCCATCTCAAGAAAAACAACCAATAAAGACTGAACCCAAGAAATGACTGATCAATGGTTACCCCTTCATGGTGTAGGTTGTGATCTATCTCTCCCAGAGTAGAGGGTAGGTTATCCAGTGAGAGTTTTTATCTTTCCAGATTCAGTCCATCTGGTTTCACTTATTCCTTGGACATGAAGTTTAAATTGTCTCATCTCAGTTGTTACCGTGCCAGCTTGCCCGTCTTGTTCTTTACTCACATTCCAATGTCCCAATCTGATCTTGATTTAGCGGTGTGCAGGTCTTCCCTCAGGTAAACCCTGGAGGACATGGTTGTTAGCTGTGCCTAACCCCCAACCTCGTGGACAAGGGTTAATTGTTTATGGTGTCCTTCCCTTAGATCTATGGCTTTATGTTCCTAGCAAGTCAAGATCTGTCCGTGATTTTTGGTAAAAGTTTATCTTCTCCTATTGGTAGGTGTCCCTAGGATTGCAGTCACCAGGCATATCCGCTTACCGGTAAGCCATGCCTAGTCTCCTCCATGACCTTGAGGTTCTGCATGAGAGGCTATATACCTTACGAAATAAAATTTTGCTTATTCTTCACGGCTTCACAGAGTGAAATTGAAAGTAAAAGGGACACGCACAGACACAGGGAGACAAAAACTGTACTAACACACAGTCATTTATCGGTCGAGGTTGGTCAAAGAAGAGAATCATGTGTCTCTGATAATTTAAAGCAAAAGTGCTCAGAGATTCATAAATGCAAGTGTAATAGCCATGATGGTTTGGGTCATAGATCAATCGCAACTTCTCGGGCCTTTCCGACTAGCGGAAAAACGACCTCGAATGTATATGGTAGACAACATGACAACCCTCCCTTTTCACGATCTTTGAAATAAATGCATGGAGACCCTTTATCTGTCGAATATGGAGTTTAACTTGATTCAATGTAATGATATTACTTAGAATATACTATAGAAGGGACTTCTAAATCCGTCTATCCTATATTTGAATAAACAGGAAGATGTATAAATTTTTAACATCCGGTGATGTTAATACATTCGAGGCTGTTTTTCCGACCTCTGACGGAAAGACCCGAGATGATGCGATTGGGTCATAGATATCGGCCTGGGTAGCTCAGTCAATCGAGCACCTGACTCATGCACGGGTCTATGATGGGATCTCTCAACAGCTGCTCAATATAGGCGCTCGATCCCCATGTTTTTCTGTAAATGATGAAATATAAGTATATATTGGTCTACTAACTCTATACTGTTGATTTTATGGTATAGAGGGGGTAGATCCATATATACTTATCTTTCGTCATTTACAGAATTACATGGGGAGCGCCTATGGATCTAATAAGAAAAGTTCACTTAACAAGTTTTGACCAAGCATAGGGGCTTCGTGTACACTGTATAGTGTATATAGAATAAACAAAAAATAAATGATTTTAAGAATTACCAAGATGTGCTTGTGAAACACTGATGCCCCCGCATGCATGGCAACATAGCGAAGATTAAACTTTTCTTAAATGCAAATTTAATATATTGGTATCCAAAGTAGGGTATTCTCACTGGAAATACAATTGTGAAATATGGAAGTAGATCAAGGTGAAGTTTTTTCATAAGTACGGAAATCTCCGAGGTCAAGGTAGTTGGTATTCAATGAAAGGTCTTGCCAATATATTTGTGAAGTATGGAAGTCCTAACCTTAACCATTCAAAAGTTATGACCAAGTTTAAAATTTTAAAAAGGAGGTTAAACTTCAAGGTCAAAAGGCCAAAATTCTTGATATCAAATGAAAGGTCTTGTCACAAGGATTAAATATTTAAAGTATGAAAACACTAGCCCTAACCCTTTAAAAGTTATGGTCAAGGTTTGCTTTTAAAAAGTAAATCAAACTCCAAGGTCAAGGTCAAAGTGTTAAAGTTTTTGGTATTCAATGAAGGGTCTTCTCACAAGGATTACATTTGTGAAGTACGAAAGCACTTAGCCTTTACCGTTCAAAAGTTATGGCCAAGGTTAAAGTTTTTTCATAAGTACGGAAATCTCCAGGGTCAAGGTCAAAAGGTCAAAGTTTTTGGTATCCAATGAAAGGTCTTTCCACAAAGAATAAATATATCAAGTGTAAAAGTCCTGGTATCTACTGTTCAAAAGATATGGCCAAAGTAAAAGTTTGAAATTTTTGTATAAAAGTGGATCAAACGCTAATGTCAAGGTCAAAAGGTCAAATTTGGTGGTACCCAAAGAAAGGTCTTGTCACGTGGAATACACGTGTAAAATATGAAAGTTATAGCTCCACTAGATAAAAAGTTTTTGGGCAAGGTTAAAGTTTTTGGGGACAAACAGACAGAGAGACAGACGGACGGACACGACAAAAACTATATACCCCCGGAACTTCGTTTACGGGGGCATAAAAATTAAAAAAAATTAATAGATAATTTTAAAACTGGATCCGCATGGTTCTTTTTTAAGTAAATAATTCGGGCTCGGAAATCATGTGGGATCTTTTAAACGTTTTGATTATAAGCAAGTCTAAAGCTTTCATCAACCTCTAAATTGATCAGGATTTACTCGTGATGTTTGTTTTCGTTTTTACCTGCAGCAAAATGTGACAAATTTTACCGAGGTATGTTAGGAACGCTTTTAGAAGGGTACTACTAAACAGAGTACGATAGAGTACTTTAGAGTACGCTAGAAAAATCATGTTATTTAATGCAATTAATGTAAATTGTTTATTTATGTTTGTACAACTTGATTAAACATTATTATAAACTTATATTGCAATATTTGTTTCAAACATTTGTTTTTAGTGATATTTTGACAGGAAAATAACATCCATAATTCAACGCATTAAAGATTACGGTATACCTATAGCTATAATACCCCAATCTCGATAACTATTTTGTTTCATACTTTCTTACTAAAGACTTACATCTAAATTTTATCAAATATTAGATTAATTGCATGTGTAAATATTTTGCACATTCACAATGAGGCATTTCAACATGTTTAAGTTAAATTAGATCGGGATCAAACGATCAACCGTAACCTGAAATCAAAAATTGAAATAACTCCAAAAATAAAGAAAGCATACAATTTTTTTCTTAAATATATATTCAATATGTTAAACTAAAGTAGAAAAACATATAAAAAGTAGTTTAATTGCCTTATATTATAAAATATTACTAGCGTACTCTAAAGTACTCTATCGTACTAGCGTACTCTGTTTAGTAGGACCCCTTTTAGATTATGATAGTGATCCTTTTTATGGTTTCGTCAATTGGCAAATACAGACTTACAGATTTCAAGTGTATGCATGAGGTAAAATTCTTCTTGAGATTAGAGATTTTGTATTTTTATCATGTTTTAAAAAATTTAAAAATAAAATTTTATCTGGGTACGATTTCTGAAATTCCATGCCTACAACAACATGTAGCTGGAAACCTTAGAGAACCTTAGACTCATAAAAAGGTAGGACACTGTTTATTCAGATCAGTGTTTAAAGATTGTCAATCAACAGGTCTGGTACAATCACTAGATTTAGCTACGTAACGTTAGCTTGATTTACCTAGTACTTAGCTTTATTTACCTACCTGAGGTAGCTTTATTTAGCTACCAAATCAATTTATTTCTATAAAAAAGCATTTTTCTCAGGATGTGCAGAAAATCTCATTTTGATGCAGTGATCATTTTTTAACTTTGAACTCATCTGAAAACAATTCATGTAAAAATCACCCTTGAAGAATTGTCTTTTCTGCGCAATTGCTATCAAAGTTCTGAAAGTTTTGGGGCTTTGTATGACAGTTAGAACAGTTACTCCTTCAATGAAATGACAAAGAAGTCCAGTTCTGGTTAACATGATAATAGGTCTGTAATTATTCAGTGAAGTAATCGTACTCAGTCATGCCTCACCGCACCCAATAGATAGTACAGTTAGCCAAACAATGGAATTACATGTTTTGCTCTAAATTGTCCAAATACAGCAATGTATAAACTATCCCTGCTTTGGATTGTTTTTTTAAAACCTCCCTAGTATAAATATAAATAGTCATTTACTTGCGATTTTTTGTCTCTTTTTAATAAAAAGAAGAATTATGAAAAGTTTCATTGAAATAGCTAAATAACGCTACCTGAGGTAGGTTAATAAAGCTACGTAGGTAATTCTACCTACGTAGCTAAATCTAGTGATTGTACTGGACCTGATCAAATAATTGCATTTTTTCTATCATCTGAAATGTCACTGCTAGTGAGCTACTGAGCTAGGCTATATAGGAACCTTAAATATATGCAGAAATAAAGATTCCCACCCTTCGTTATGTAAAATTAGGCTAGGGTATCGAATTTGGACTGTACTGCAACTTAATTATACAATTTCTAGTTTTAAATAATCTTGAAATAATATGCTCATCAAACTCAGAGTAAGGGTTCATGATTCTGAAGTTGTGAATTCCATTTTCTCTGCAGTGTGTGGAGATTGGCCCTTTAGATGAGACCTGTAAACAGAGGTCTTTTTTCACAGTATGTTCCTATTTGCTTAAAGGCAGTGAGACAAGTACAGGTCTAAATTTGAAACACTCCACAGCCTAGATTAATAATGATTGAAAAATTCTTGAAAGGATGTTAAACAAATTTATTTTTTCAGCAGGGAAAGGAAATATTAAGTTGCAATGTAGGCCTGTGGTATACAAATTAAATATGAATTTGTAACAAAGTTTGATCTCCGTTCCTTTATTCTCAAATTTTGAAGATTATAAAAGAACTAACTTGTAGGCATTGAAATGATCTGTTCCTGTTATCAATTTAATATTGTTGCACAATATAATTACTTGCACAATATTCAGAGACAGAAATCAATAAGTATTTAAATTTACCAGAGAACAAATGTGTGTGATTTAAAAAATGAAACATGGATTGGATGTGTTATTTACTAAACACCTTGCTTTATTGTAATTACTGGATTGTATAGAGGTCTAGAACTGTGAATATTATATACCATTAGTACAGTGGTTATAAGAACTGATGTACCAAATATGTTTTATTAATTTGATTAAAGTTTGTTAATCTATGGCATAATTTTCTACTATGGGATAATCAGTTAATCTTTCCCTCTGCACATTTTGTTTAAATATATACAAAAGAAGTAAAAGTAAGTTGTATTTACTATACAAATACAGGAGATAACTATACATTTACTTCTAAAAGTCTTCCCTATTCAGTATTGTCTATATAGCCCAATATAACTTGATGATTTAAGTAGTGATTACATGATCAACATCTGCTAGAAATTTTTACTTAATAGAGAGGTTTATCTGACAAAGATATAATAATGATAACCAGATTATGCAATCTACCGTATATTAAGCAGAATTTTTAGCGAGGATTTTATTTTGGCATTATTAGCAAGGGTTCGAAGATTGCTAAAATTGAATATCGCTAATTGAATTGCGCTTTATTTGTAATAGCTTCTTTAGGGAGCTTTTTTTAAATCGCTAAAAATTACATCTCGCTAAAAATAAGATACTAGTTTTTGAGGACAGATTGCTAAATTTGTGTCTCGCTAAAATTTCCACTCATACAGTATTTTGAGTTTTTCAATGTCCGGTTTTGGAAGTAAAGTACATGTACTGTTTTGTTTAATGTACATGGCCACATTTATGATATTAAGATGTTAGTGATGATATAAGCTTAAACAAAACTCTCAGAGTTCATATGCAAAAAAAATATGTCATCATTCAAATAATCTGGCAGCAAATCATTACAATTTTATTCTTAACTGAATGATAAATCATCTGTCAGTGAGTGCCTCTCATTCTCATTTCAACTAATACATTTATCTAACCTGAGATATACTTCATTGAAATGATAAAAGACTTATGTGTGTTACACGTATTTCTAGAAAATGCTGAAATGCTAAAAAATTTTTAAATAAAATTTTTTGTATCTGTCAGGAAATGAATCAGTGGATGTCGTACTTCAAAGACGACTTCCTCTGATGTTCTAAGTCACTTACAGTCACTTTCACTTTGTGTGACTTCCCTAAGTTCTGTATTATTCAAGCTCATTTTGTAAAATCATGGGATAAAATTTCCTTTTCCTACATAGCCCAGCCAACAGACAGATGTATAAATATATTAATCTATATATATATATATATAGAGGGAGAGCGTTAGACAGAGAGGCCTATACATGTAATACTTTATACGGGTCTAGTGTAAAGTGTAGCTGTGATAAGGATAAGCGTAATCGGTCCACTTTACCTGTTGACAACCTTGATATCATCAAGTAAACGATGACTTCTGAGAAATGATCTCCCCTTATTTGTTTACATTTGTTGTTCAGATACCAACACTTACAAATGTTGGTCAGAGATGTAATAGTTCATAACTTAGAAGGAATTCAAAGCCATGATATGCTTTAACTTCAGTGTTTTATAAAGAAGAGACCTTAATTTTTTTCAGATGGGACAAGAACTGGCTGACTTGACCTGGCAGTAAGGGGAGATAACAGTATGGCGGGAGGGTTAGCTGGGTCTGACATCATGCGGCTACAGAACAGCCTCATCGATCTGATGTTGGTGGCGGGTCTGGACGAAAACTCAGGACTTATACCCGAGAAATCAGGGGTAAGTGTTTGTTTCAACATGATTAAACTGATGGGACTAGTTATAAACCAGAGAAATCAGGGATGAGTGTCCATTAAACAGTAGTCTTCATCATGATAATTGACCACTTGTATTAATTGGGCATCTAAATTGTTATACATGTTTCTCCAGTAGTACCGGTACTTGAATGTTTCTGTATGTAACATATCCAACAGAATCACTTATAAATCAATCCTCTGTGTCAAGAACCATTCCTATATACTCATAGCTAGTCTTAGGTAATGCAGATATATAACACTTATAAACACATTGTTGTATACCCGCTGTCATCTCCTCTATTACTCGTCACCATTCACCAGTCAGTAAGCATATGCCAGATTGACCCTTGGTTTCCGACAATGCACTATATAATATATACAGTGCATAATCATTTCTTATTTTTACATTTTTTATCAGATTTAAATTTGTCATTTGCATGTTGGGGAAGAAAAAAATGACTGTGGTTGGACCATCCTTATTTTTTAATACACACATAATTTTTCAGTCTATCTGTATGTCTTGTTAAAGTTATGCACATTTACGCCAGTAATCAAAACTTCCTTGTGTCTTTCCATTATTAATTAAGTTAGAATTAAGTTCTAACACTTAACTTCAATTGGGGATGTAAAAGGACTCAAGGACCCCAGGGACATCTTATTTATACATATATGTAATAGCTGAATTATTTGATTTATTTGTAAGGAAATATACTAATATCTTCTTCCTCTGATATGATACTCAGTAGCCAATTTATCTCTGGGACACTGGGTGAGGTGTCCTGTAAATTCAAAATAATGATGTTAAATTTTGTTTTCATCCTCATGATCCTTGGATTTCCTTTAAAAAACTTGGTTTCCACAATTTCTTATACATTTTACTCAGTCTAGCCAAATCGTCTGTTGAATATAAATGGTTTAGATGTGAAATAAAAAAAAAATGGTGTAGATGTGAAATTAAAAAAAAATGGTATGGATGTGAAATTAAAAAAAAAAATGGTGTAGATGTGAAATAAACCTTTGGAGTTTTTCATTTTCATCCCAAATGCCGATATTGAGCAGGTGAAAATATCAAGTATTTTTTCTTTCATAATTTTGAAATTAATTAAGAAAATTTGTATGCGGTATATATGTATCCATAAAAACAAAACAGTATTGCTAATTGTATCTAAAAAGAAAAATTGAGATTGATGTTTTGGAAACAACTCAGGGGAATGTACAATGTATTCAATGAAATGGTTTTGTTATTGAAAAAAAAATCCACAATATTTTGTGAACTTTTCTGTTGGTCACAAATCTGTCCTGTATACAGGGAAAGTTTTGTTCCAGTTTTATTTTTGCCCCTTTTGCCCTACCCTCATTTGGGTGAATTTAAAACACAGTCAGGGTGAATCTACAGTATAATTTCTTAGGCCTAGAAAAAAAATATGTTTGTTTCCGCTTTCCCGACCGACCCTAATTTATAGTGCCGACCCTAAATTTTTTTTAATGCTTTTGTCCCATGAAGTGCAAGATTTCACCCAGGGAATTATAGTCTCCAACTTTGCAAGCTTTTCAAGACAGAAAGAAGTTTGGGTCACCTTTCTATTATAAGTTTAAGTCACAGAAATGCTTGAAAACACCATTTCCTTTGTCATTAATGTTACTTCTATACACGTTTTGATTAAAGAAGTAAAAAAAAAATTTCCAAAAAAAAAATTGCCTACCTACCTACCCTATATTTTTTCAGCCTGAAAGCGGAAGCAAACATATTTTTTTTCTAGGCCTTAATTGAAACTCATAATGACTTGGCGAATTTAAAACAGGGCAAAGTTGTCTGCAAGTGTGAAAGGGTGAAAATAGAATGGGGCCCAAAATAACCCTGTATGTCATATCTAAATGACATAGAGTACATTTGTTAGATGTGGTATATTGTAGATGGAGCCGGAGGAAATCCTGGATAACCTGTTTGAGATGAAGTTCCAGCCCCAGGTCCTCTCTGCCGTCTCCTCCAACACAATGATGTATTTCTTCCCTCATCCCAGGCAGGATTACGAGTATCCTCTTCTGCAGGTAATATGACATGTCTACCTAATTATAATATGAATGAGACATCAACCATGAAAAGTAGCTACAGAACTGTTGCCCTCCAGAAAATTTTTTTTATGGCAGGGATATTAATATCCAGTAAGCTACAGTTCTGCGATTAATTTTTTAGGTTGAATTCTTATTCTGTAATGTTTATATGTTCACACGGAATAGGACAGACCAGTGGATTTAGCATAAATGTATATGAAGGCTTGAATGTTTGCACTTTGGTTCAATCATTTTTATCATTATCACAAAGTGTGAAAATACATTTTTAAATTGCACACTTAAAAGAAAGAGAAAAACACTGGGTGTTAAGTTATTTCATGTTTGTATTAACATATACTTCAAATGGCATCATCATATTAATTTCAAATTCAACTCTTGACAAAATTGCCAGGAAGAATAAATCTTGTTTTGTATGGGACAATAAAAGTTGGAATTCATTCCATATCATGTTACACCCATTACATTGTATTATATTTAATATCCCAGATTTAACTTTGGTCAAGAGACAGGAAAATCAGTGACTTTTGACCATGATATGACACTCAGTTTAATTATCAGGAATATTTAATCCAATATGCTAAAATTTACTGTAATAGAGTTTTAAGGCATTTCACAGCAATAAAGATTTAAGTTATAAATTTTACAACATTTTCCTTGAATCAATTTATCGTTGAATAAATGAATCTGTTTTTTATTAATTTTCCTTCTACTCTGAACCAGTACCATGCACATGATGACAACACTGATACTGTACTTTAGACTGAAACAAAGCCTGGCATAACAATAACATTGACACTTTGTACTTAGTCAGATATGAAACTTTACAATAACAATAATGATACTTTGTATTTTAGTCTGATTTGAAGCATGACACTAAACATCACCATTTTCTGAAGTCGGCCAATGTCTACAACACCCTGGACTCCATTCCAAAGAGCAAGTTTAACAAAGCCATGCACCAGTCCCGTATTACCCTCAGGAGCACCTCTGTTACCCCGGGGTCAATCAGCCGGCACATGTCTATCCGGCGTCCCATTACAAAGAAATCCATTTACTGTAGTCCCCTCATCAACAATCAACAGTTCCCCGTCCCTGATGAGGTCATCAAGTCCATCCAATACTTCTGCTTCCCAGGTGTGTGGATATAGATGTGTCATAGTACAGTTTTGAATTAGCCATATCTATGTGCAAGTTTAAAGAATCAGTATCATATTCATTCTTCAGAGAACAAAATTCCATAAAAATATTTTGAAAATAGCTAAGGAACTTTAAATAAGTCACAAAGCAGGAAATGAATTAGTCATTACATTTGTATCATAAATGAGTCTCATTCTTCAGAGTGCAAAATGAAATCTATGAAAATTAACATGACAAAGCAGGGGGATACACAAGAAAATCTGTTTGCTGTAAGATATATTTTTATGTAGCACTGTGCTGAAACATTTTTTCTTTTATTTTCACAGATGATCTCCGAATTACAAAACACAAAGGTGACACCTTGACCCACTTTTTAGTCCTGACAGATATCCATGGCAACAAGACTTATGCCACCTGTATAACCTTCTACAGACCTTACATACTGGAAAAGGTCAGTCTAATCACATAGATGCATTACTTCTGTACAAGTTAGAAAGCTCAAGCTATTGGAGTGAATTATTGATAAGTCTCTCTCACATATTTTAAGCATTTTTAGCTCACCTAAAACAAAGGCTGAAGTGACTAGCGATTTTTGTGGAGTGTGAGTCTTTAGCTTCCATTTCTTCATTGTCTTACATAATTTTATTACATTTTCCACTTCTTTTCCAGACACACTATGCCAATGGCATCTGAGGTTAGGGTGAGGCTACAGAACAGTCAAAGTTTAATATAGAAATAAAACTGGACAGCAATTTTTAATATGCAAATATCCCAATATTATTTTAGGATTCAACTTAATTTAAATATAGATGAGGAAAAGTTTTTCAAAATCTTCCCCCTCCAAAAAAATGCAGGGCTAAAATTAGACATGCTAGGAAGTTATGCAAAGTCATATTTTGCTTTAATGGCCAAGTTTTCCCACAGCATTTTATTTCTGTTGTTTATAAATTTTTGCTTTTTGGGGTGATTTTCCTTTTTTATGATGTTTTTTTGTTGTCAGAGTATGTAATAATTTTTGCATTGCTCGATGAAGTTTTCTTGGATTATTTTTATTTTGTTGTTTGTAGGAGCTTGTTGTATTTCTGAATTCTTCTTCAGATTTTTTTTTACTACTAGACTTTTCATCAACTATATTTTTATTTTTTTGCAAAAAAATTATTTCAAAATTGATCTTAATTATTTGATTTTAAAATATATATGTACTATGCAATGTTTTATGTACATTCTATGTGAAGTGCCTTAGAGTGGTATTTTTAATATATAAGGTGCCACAGAAATTTATTATTTATATTATATATGAATTATATATTTATTCTCAGACTGTTATTTCTAGGAGTATGATGGAAGCTTAATTCCACACCTGGATCTATCAGGTGACACTTCAACGACCACATCAGAAAATGTCCGCTGCTTCATTCCTCTCTGTTGCGTCCTCATTTCTAAATACCCCTACTTTGAGACCATGAAGGACTGTCTTTCCTAGTAAGTCACCCCAGTAAATATCTCGCTTCCCACAGAAAAATCAGTTGTTTCTTGTATTGGCAGGATATGTATTTGATGTATGCTTAATCAGGAATCAAAAGGAATTTGGGAATAGGTAATTCCTATCTAAAACATTTCTAAATGAATTTGATCAGACTTGTTTATGTTGTCAGTATGGTTCACCAGATAGAGACGGGACAGGAGGACATGTACACCCACATCAAACTATTCACTCATAAACTGACAATGACACCAGTTCCCCCTGCTGGAAGGGTGGCCATAGTGAGTATACATACTTTGATAGGATAGATGGAGTTTGTGATGTGTGATGCTTAAGTTAATTGGCTGATGGCCAGAAGTAATCAAACATTCGTCCTGTGTTTGAAAAGAGAGAGAAAGATAAAGGCTGAAATATTAAGAGAATTTTTTTTAGCCTGAGTTTTCGATATCCTATTCTCCTTCAAAGAATGATCAACAGAAGTACATTAAATGAAGCAGCTTATCAGCCACAATAATATGTATATTTTACAGGAGTTTGGTATCCAGGACGTGTCATTCATCATAAGACCTTCCCAGGAGGCGGAGAAACAAGTGATTGACATTCCACTGTACCTCCCTTTTCTGATCTTCCCCCCGGAGGAAATACTGAGGATAATATCCTCTGTCCTGATGGAGCATCGTATCGTGTTCATTGCCTCAAATTACGCCTTACTTACTGTCGTCATGGAGGTCAGTGCTATAAATGGCTGATTCTGTTTGTTTATTTTAAAATGGTTTCTTAGCACTTTCAATGATGGGGAGGTGTAAGTTGCAATTCGACAACTTCCCTATGGGCACTGAAAGGGGCAGGGGGATGCATAAGAACTTAGAGGTACATTTAGGACCAGCTTATCTCTTGAAAATGAATTATATAACTCTTGTACTTCTAAGAGGTAACTTAAAGCTGTTAAATAGTGATTACAAATCCTCTACCATTTTGCAAAAATGCGTCATGTTATCAAAGGTTCAGCACTTTTGGGACTTATTTGGTCAAAACTCAGGTGACCATCAACACCCATGGGTCTCTAGTTGATCACTGTTGTTCTTTCAGAGCTTCCTAAACTTTATCCTACCATTTGAGTGGAAGTACACGTATGTACCAATACTGTCTAGTAAATCTATAGAACTGTTAGATGCCCCAGGAACGTTCATGATGGGCTGCCACTCCAAATACAAGGAACAAGTCAATCAGGTTAGTACATGTATAAGTTAAAAAGTTCTAGAGGACATAAATGATGCTTAGTAAATATTGTAGATTCCTTATTTTTCTTGAGTACTTATTATCGTGAATGGGTTCTTCAACGTCAAATTGCGAGAATAAAATTCACGAATGGACAGATGATCAAGAGATTTTATATAGATTTCAGCACCATGAAAATAAAGGCGAGTATTTTATTTCGCGTATGTTGCTTCTCGCGAAATTACTTCATAAATAATGCCACGTGTATAAATTAGGAATCTACAGTACCCAAATATGTCAGAGTCAAGAAAACTAAATAAGGTGGGGGAAAGGCTTTTCTTAATATTCTATTTCTAAATATGCATTTTAACATTAAAGTTATGTATACATTCTTGATACTAATTTCCTTGTTGCTAGGTTGGAGGTCTAGTGGTGGTAGATATAGATGAGGGGTCACTTAGCGTAAACCCCGAGCTAGCCGAGGACTCGCGATCTTCTGTCTCTGTAGACAGTGACAGTATCGAGGATTTACTAGATATCCCAGAAATCCCTGATGGTGCCGCACAACTCTTCGTCAAGGTCTGCCGCAAAGCCAAGTTCCAGTTTGACCTTGTTGATACACAAAGGTAGTCAGCATAATATTACTTACAGGAGAAAAGTTGGTTTTGAAAATATATGTAGAAAAAGTGAAGGTTTAAGGCAGCATGTTTGATATTTTGTTTCTCATAATGGTGGTATTGAAATTTTTGTCTTTTTTAGACCAAGTCATTTTGACTTAAAAGCTGAGCGAGCATACAGAAAAAGAAAAATCCAAGCCTTGAATGAATTCATTGTTGCTGGATGTTTAGAACTCATGGTTAATCTATTTAGGTATGCCTATCCTCTATACCTTTAGATTACCATAGTTGGTCTGTCTGTTTGATTGTTTTTATGGTTTATCTTTGAAGATAAGTTACTGTATAGCTGGTATATTTATATAGAGATAATCATATTCTACCTTTTCTTGGCAAACAGTCTAAGATTGCAAAAAAATAAAGAAACAAATAAATAAAAACATTAAATTTTCTAAAGTTAAAAGTGAAAAGTTATACTTCTTTCTAACACTGTATTCATCAAGTACTTGTTTTTTTTTTTCAGGAGTGTGGTAACAGAAACTCGTGTTGAATTTAAAAGATTTAACAAACAAGCATATTTAGATTCTAAGTCTGGAGCAGAGAAAAGCTTTTATGAACAAGTTCTGAAGACAAGCATGTTTAAAAAGTTTCTGAAGGATCGTATCAATGATAAAACAGACTACTGGGTCAAATTAGAGGTCAAAACAAGGCCGCAGGCTAAAATCTCGGAAAGTGGACCCAGCGTTCCAAGCAGGTAAGCAGAAGGGAATCACCATCTCTAATTAAGAAAGCAATAATTCTGTAAAATGTTATTGTGAGAAAGAATTATTTTTAGAAAACGTGAAAAGATTCATAAGAGGCTTATAATTTCTGATTGCTTGTTTGGTTATATTGTTCACCATCTTCCATAAATGTTCAGAAAATACAATTTAGTATTAGAAATTATAATCCATGTATCTGATTCCTCATTTCACTGTTTGGTGTGCCTTATTAAGGCATGCTTCTTTTGTGATTTTTTTAAATTTTTTAAATAACTTCAAATTTGATTTATATATTCAGGCGTCCCCAGTTGCGAAAGCAGAATTCTATTGCTATCATTCCCGTGAATGCTCTTTCCTCCCAGAATTCCCCAGTACTGAGGATGCCAGACATTGGGAATCGAGTGATAGATTACCTGAAGGACTCAATCAAACTTCTGACCATTGCTGTACAGGTAGGATTAGGAGCTTCTAACAAAACTGTAAAACGATTCTGCCAACAAGTCAAGAAAAACTGTGAGATAAAAAGAAGTTGAAGCTTTAAACTCACTTTGCCATATCCATGGTATTTTAGATACCATCAATAAAGTTTACTGTATATTATATTTCATCAGAAAAGCCAGCATTTCCAGGAGCGGGCCTCCTACATCTACTTAATGGGAATGTTCTACCTGGCCTGTAACAAGCTGATCCTCGCTCTGGAGAACTTTATCTCACTAGCAGCCATTGACACCCAGATCTTACCGAAACAGTAAATAATCAGTACTTCTGGGGTAGTAAACAGGGTTTGGAATTACCTCCAAAAAATATCTTTATTGAATGCAAATCCAAGTGTAACTACATGTATATGTGTACAAGGGTTGTTCGAAAATTATTGAGACATTGTGTATATTTTGCTTTTTAATGAACGTCTTTCAGTGAAAATTGGCATATACGTTTGACATACACTAAAAATTAATAAGAGCAAGAAATATTTTACAAATATTAAATATTTTTTCTACAATGGTATATGAATGTGTCAATAGTAGAGGTACCCGGAGCAGTCGCAGAATCAGATATTGAAATATGTAACCCCAAAATTCTAACTCTTCGTGGATCCATAAGTAGAGCGAAAATAATTCAGTTTAAGTGTATAATTCTTCAGTTTTGGTTCAAATTCATGTTGTGCAACTTTGATAGAATTTTGATCAGAAATACGGAGATCATAAAAAAATTAAGTGCGGTAGAGAAATCTGCTTACAATGAAAAAATGAATTTTGACGTCAAGGGTGGAGCAGCCAGCTTACCTAAAATTTTGTGTTGCACAATAAAGAACTCTTTTCAAGACTGAATGACCTGCTAAAACAATAACAACGAGAAAAAAAATAATGTATTATGGTTTGTTATTTCATTGTTATACATTTTTTAAGCAATTAATTTAACTAGAGTAAAATTAACAGATCTGGACAACCATGAGTTATTACATACAGAATTGATATCGTTACGGTATTTAACCTGCATTGCATAAATTGGCACTGCATGATTCTAAGTCATCCTTTCCCATAAATGAAAATTTTTTGACTGGGGTAGCAACAGCATACAATTTTTAAAGAATAGTTTAAGAAAAGAGACTGTTTGATTTTTGTAATGTTATTTATGTAATAACAAAGAAGGAAGAGTATTAAACGCTTCCCGATCGTTTCATGTGCGAAACAATTTACAGCTAACGTAATGTTAAATGACGTAGCGAGGCTGCTCTGGGTCGATAGACATATGCATATTTATTACTTCACAGAAACTTATATAATTATTGTAGGAATTAGAAAATTTGCTTAAGTGTTTTAGTTGTTCATAATAAGATGTTGATGAATTTTCATAAAATTATCTCCGTCCTTTATGGAGTAAATGTAATTGTCTCAATAATTTCCGAACAGCCCTCGTAAGTCCTATTTTTTACGAAACTTGAATGGATAGCACATCTAAGGCAACAATAATTTCCCCTTTTCTTTTAAAATATACCATATTTTAGCTAAAGACATTTGTGAAAAATTAACATGTAACATCTGTGGTATGTCTTTCCAATAGAGAATCCATCCATTGATCAGTCTCCTTGAATTGTAGAGTGGTTCAACAGATTTGTCAACAGCTGGAAGAGTCTGAGTTACAGAAGTTAATGGCCAAGCCAGGATTTCACGCCCTGCCGGATATAGTGGGACCCGCGGTCACAGAGTCTGTCCACCACAGTCACAAGAAGTTTGAGGAATCCATCAATCTACCACAGAAAGATCTCTGTAAGTTATTTTTTTTGTTTCTAGATACTTTCACAGCTTATTTATGGTTATGGATTATTTTGCTTTAAAAAATGTAATACAGTGTCAAATTATAACTTAAATATATTCATGTCAGACTATGATGACTTAGTGAAGAGTGTCTCTATGCTGGAGATGACCAGTGAATGCAGTGGTTTATAACGATTTTTATTCATTTCTCTTCAGATTACGATGAGTTTGTAGAGTGTGTCTCTATGCTGGAGATGACCAGTGACACAGACACAATTGGTCGATTATTCCGGGCTCTCACTCCCTCACAAATCCACCAAAACTGTAAGATTTCTCTATGTAAAAGCTTTTACTTTCTCTAAAGTAATCATTATGTGATCATTTTGTTTAGTGCCAGTGATCAGAATCTATCAAATATAAAAAGTATGCTTAGACAAAAAAATCAGTGTTTAAATGATTATGTGTGGGTAGGAAACTTTAATTGTCACTCCCACTCTCTAACTGTTCTTTGTCCTTTTCTGTCATTGATAAGTCAAACCTTTGTTGTTTTCAGTCATTGATAAGTCAAACCTTTGTTGTTTTCAGACATTGATCAGGAAACCTTTGCCTCATTCACCCACTGCTGGAAGGAAAACAGCAAGCAGTGCCTGAGTCTGAATGTTAATGAAGATGACCTCCTGGAAGCAGAGTGTGTCCTCAAAATGTCCTCATTATGTAAAACGGACTATGGTACAGGGAGGGTGGCCCTCACGGTGGCCCTCACAAACAGAAGGTAAAACATCCTTAAAGTGTCCTCATTATGTAAAACAGACTATGGTACAGGGAGGGTGGCCCTCACAGACAGAAGGTAAAACATCCTTAAAGTGTCCTCATTATGTAAAACAGACTACGGTACAGGGAGGGTGGCCCTCACAGACAGAAGGTAAAACATCCTTAAAGTGTCCTCATTATGTAAACAGACTACGGTACAGGGAGGGTGGCCCTCACAGACAGAAGGTAAGACATCCTTAAAGTGTCCTCATTATGTAAACAGACTAGGGGCAAGGAGATTAACTCTCAAAAATGTCCTCCTTGACAGACTCGTAGAAAAGTGGTTCAAAAGACAGAAAGTAAATTGTTCTGAAACTGTTTCATTTTGTGTAAAACTTTCCCCATGGCCAAGTCTGGCTCAATAACTTCACCCATGGATTGCTAATGTGTAGAAGATGAAGAGTATCCTAGAACCATATTTTTTAAAGTTCAAGGCTCAAAAATGTGTCTAAGTCAAATCTTTCTCTGGAGCATATTTTAGTAATATCCTTTTGGAAAAGCTAGATGATGTTTAGTTTTTCAAGTTAGTGTGCCATTTTTGGTTGTGCTTTTCAAAAGAATACATAAAAACACATAGCTTCACAGGTTAAATTGCATCATAGGTTCAACATATATTTTGAGTATAATCATGTTCAAAATAAGTCAAACATGCATTTTGATTTTACCTCTATACTTGTTCATTTACATAGAAAATTTTTTTTTCAGACTTTGTTTTGTGAAAGACATTTCCACTGAGATGAGGGAGATCATGCGACTGAGTAAAATAGAAGAACTAGAGAAGAAATCTATGTTTTCCTTCCTAAAGCAGGTCAAGGTCCTAAGGATCAAAAACAAAGGTTAATGTCATTGAATGACCCCCATCCCCACCAAAAAAGGGTTGTACTGATAACAACAGAATAGATCTCTACATATAGAAGAGTGAAGTTGCATTATTTCACAACAAGAAAAAATATAACATCAAAAAATTTTAGTATAAAATAATCAAAATGAAAATTTTTATAGGCCTAACTCATAAGTGCATGAAAATGGTACAACTTTACAAAAATTGGACTTTATATTCCGTTAACTCACTTCTCCTTTCATAATGCTGTTAAATTTCAGTGTTAAGCTTTATATTAACATATGAGCTGTTTGTTGTAGATGGGAGTAGGTTCACAGCTTGGTTGAAGGAAGAGAGGGATGATTTCTGTTTGTTGATTGAGGAGATGTGGGCGGGTAAAATCGTGTGCGAGTCCACGAAGGACATCCACGCCATACAGAAGGCGGCCCAGAATGTACTGCTGGTGGACGCACTGCTGCAGAGGTAGGGGTAAAGTAATGAAAGTTTACAATCATCATGTGTCTTATTCACTGAGGTTTACTTTAAACATTATAGGAACATTATAACACAAGACAATGCATAAAAATCAACAATTTAAATTATGGCACTTACTTTAGTATAATCATAGTTCTCTTTTTAAATTTTTCAAAATAATAATCAAAACTCACTGAAAAAAAATAAAATTGTTTACATTTGGTATATCACATTGTCATACCAGATTTATTTCAATTTTTTGATAAACCAATGCTTAACATGTTTGCATAATCCCTTATTAGCCTTGAGAACCATTGTTTTACTTGTGTTTATTCTCCCTCAGTGGCCTTGATGAGGAGACAGCTCACCATAGTAACCGGGAGGAGGCGGCCAGACAGCTGTGTTTCTACAGGAAGTACCGGGAGGAGGGTCACCATAACGTCCCCCAGGAAACCAAGGAGGTGTTACAGAACCGTATCGACCCGAACTACGGGGAAAGAGAGAGGAAGACGGTACACGCTCTACTGTATACCCCAGGAGGTGAGAGAATGAAAGATACAGTACACACTGTTAGGATGTAGCCATAAACTCGCCTGAAAATGCTTAATCTTTGCTGATATTTTCAGAACAAAATGCATGAAATAGGTAGATTACAAGTGATTAATTATTTTTGCATACTAGTCTTGTATTTAATAGTACATGTATAACTACATGAATTCATTCATTCTTATATTATTGTGGCTTCAACATTAGATATTTTAAGTACGCTATATCTACTTTCAGTTCCTGAGCACTCATTCTCTCGCCGTTTGTGGGTGGGGCTTGATATAGATATTTTACATTAGATATATTTACTTTCAGTTCCTGAGCACTCCATCTCTCCCCGTTTGTGGGTTGGGCTAGGAGACGGGAAGATTAAGGTGTACAACGCCTCCCACTGGCTTCTGGAGTCCGAGTTTGTCCAGACAAAACAAAGTGTGGTGAGTTACCTCCCCTTTATAGCCTCATTTTGAATCACATTTTCTTGGATATTAACTGCATTATCAAGACATTGCACTAAAACAATTTGCCAGCCAGAAGCGAATACGTCAGAGTCTGTGGCAGATATCTCAATTTCCTCCTTGTCTCTCTGCCTTCTCTTTAAGTAATAGTAAAAATATGTTTTGCATTGATATATTTGATACAATGGCTGTCTAAGTTATATGATTTAACTATATATAAAGCTTTTTATTGACCAGACTATGCAACTTCTTAGGGTTTTTTTCTGATAAATTATTTGTGAGGAATTAACAAATCAATAATCAGAATGATGTATTTGACGCGTTATTTACATTTGTTATATTAAAATATTATCCTTTTACATCTTATATAGTCAAGTAGCCATAGCCTATAAGAGTTTGCTTATTGACATTTAGTACAATTGTTTGATATTCGTGTTAATGGAATCTTTATTTTAAGCATTCTTAAGCATTAACAGACCCTTATCCATTTACAGTAAAACAGTCTTATAGTAAAATGCCAAAATGTCCTAACCATGTTCAAGATTTTTTTCTTTTCACACAACAGGAAATAAAAGTCACTTTCAATGCTAGGAGGTCGTAAGCCTGATTTATGATAGGCATGTTTGCTGTAATTGTTTTACTGTATGTGCTTTATACATGTGATGATCTTTTGAAATCATTTCACCCCAAATTTCAGCAAACCAGCAGAAAAAAGTTAGAGATCCAGGGATGTGTAAGTTTGATGGCTGTTTGTGTTAATTCCTGTAGCCTCACTGGAAACCAACCAGTATATCAACCTATTGTCATTGTGGCACAAAATCTCTCATTGGTTTCCCTAAGCTCCCTGTACTAATAGATGTGTATGGATTTATAAAACTAATAGTAGAGTAGGCTCTGTGTATGTGGACTATTTACAGCATGGTTAAGATTAATACTCAGCAAGATATCATCATTCAGAAGGACTGGTGGTATTAGTGTGTTTTAAAAATGTAAAATGCTCAGAAAATTTTCCTCAGGGTCATAAAAGTGAGATGAGTTTACTTTTCTATTATTAATTCCTTTGATAAAAGTGAGACTGAGATCAAAAGTGAGCTTATCTTAGTTTTATGGCCCTGGAGCCTGTGCAAAAATCAAGCTGAAATCTCATTTGTAGTGTATATAATGCATAAAGAATCATAAGAGGAAGATATCTAATTGGAGTCAGACGTCAAGGTTCAGATTATTGATATGACCACTGTGATGCAATATATCTTTAAAGAATTGACCTTTCATTGGAAGGTCAAAGTCAAAATGTTTTGTTTTCACGTAAACACCCTTTTATGGTACAAAATATGACAAAGTATCAATTTTCAAAGTTCTAATTCACTACTTAATTGAAGGAGACTTTTGTTTTTTCTGAGGTCATTGTTGTAAAGGTCAAAGGTATTGATACATTTATAAGGCATTAATGACTCTGTTGGATTTCTCGTTTTCTTATTTGGCCTGGTTGTCATAAGAATTGGTGTATAGTTTACTATATTCCTTGATGTTGTATCAAAAGGAGATAACTCTGAGGTTGAAGGAATGGTTAAGATGTTGAGATACCTGTTAGCCAGCTAGGTTCTGTTTCACAAAAGTCATTGCAGCAGTAGAATACAATGTGTATCTGCTATTGCATAACACAGATTCTCTGGAATTGTTCACTATTGAGTGCTTGATGCTGTAAAATACAAGGTTCTTAATTCAAAAGTGATGAAAGTAAATAACCTAAAAAGTAAAATGTTAGTGCAAAACATTTAAGACTTTTGTTACTTTGTATTCTTCTTTGTCAGCGATAGCATTTCTTGTCTGTTGGTTTCAATCTGGATTACAGAAGTGATAAATACAATTGCAGGTTAATTTGGATCCTATATACATATGAGTGTGCATATGCAATACATGTATGTTCAGTTATTCCTTTTCAACACTTTGAATAAAAAGGCGTAGAAGAAATTGTGGTATGTATGATAAGAGAAACGGTTTGAATGCTGTTTAAGAATTTTAAGCTTTGTTATGCTTCTTATATTATAGGTATTGTTGTTATAGATAACCATCTCTCATAAGCTCATCTGAACTAGCTATTCCAATCCATGTATGGCTTATTTTTATCTGGCTTTTGATGCAGCCAATTTTTCACATTTTCCAGAATTTTTTTACCTATAAACATAATAAAATTTAGTGAAAGCATCCTTAAAGACAGTTTTGTTGAGTTGCCTTCTCATGGAAAATCATTAATAAATAGTAAATACCTATGGTAGCATAATTTGAAAAATTTGTGCTGAATAATATAGAACAGAAGAAAAAATTCACAAAAGCTTCTTCGTTCACATTAAATCAATATTACTAAATTCTCATCCCTGCCACACCCAAATAACCAAAGCCTGTTTATTTTTACATTATGTTTATCTATTATCAATATATTGATCATGAAATGAAAAATAAAAAAATTAAATAAGAAAAAACGTTTGGAAAAATGTCCAAATATACTTGCCATAGAATTATGTATATAAAATGGGCTTACTTGTAATTGCATGTCAAGTAAATTCATGACCATTTGAAAAATTGTATCAAAGAATATGATAGAGTACATTTTTAGCTCTACTGGTCAGAGACCAGAAGAGCTTATGCGATAGTAATGCACCCGGGGTCCGTCCGTCTGTCTGTCTTTCTGTCTGTAAACAATTTTTCAAAATGCTACTCCTCCTACAGTTTTGGTTTGATTTTGATATAACTTGGCACACAAGTAGACTACACTAAGATACATAATTCTATATATCGGTTTTTGATTTCGATGAACGGCTTTGCTGTTGTTACTAAAAATAGAAATTTCTGTGAAATTCTTTCAAAATGCTACTCCTCCTACAGTTTTGGTTTGATTTTAATATTACTTGGCACACAAGTAGACTACACTAAGATACATAATGCTGTGCATCGCTTTTTGATTTCGATGAACGGTTTTGCCGTTGTTACTAAAAATAGAAATTTCTGTGAAATTCTTTCAAAATGCTACTCCTCCTACAGTTTTGGTTTGATTTTAATATTACTTGGCACACAAGTAGACTACACGAAGATACATAATTCTGTGTATCGGTTTTTGATTTCGATGAACAGTGTTGCCATTGTTAGTAAAAATAGAAATTTCTGTGAAATTCTTTCAAAATGCTACTCCTCCTACAGTTTTGGTTTGATTTTAATATTACTTGGCACACAAGTAGACTACACTAAGATACATAATTCTGTGTATCGGTTTTTGATTTCGATGAACATTATTGCCATTGTTAGTAAAAATAGAAATTTCTGTGAAATTCTTTCAAAATGTTATGTCTCCTACATTTTTGGCCTGATTTCAATATAACTTGGCCATCAAGTAGACTAAACTAAGATACACAATTCTGTGTATCGGTTTCTGACTGATGAACATTATTGCCTTGGTTACTAAAAATAGAAATTTCTGTTAATACTCTCAAAATGCTACTCCAATTACAGTAGTTTTAGTCTGATAATAATATATAAATATTGCATGTAGTTGAGTGTAACATTGAAAATTTTCACCCCAAGAAAACCATTGTCAACCGAGGCGCAGCCGAGGTTGACAATGGGTTTCGAGGGGTGAAAATTTTCAATGTTACACTCAACTACATGCTATATTTATTATATTATACTGAATGTTTTATACAAATACATATTACAGTGAACCGTGCGCGCATAAATTCCGCGCAGTCGCTATTTTTTGGAATACCACCTGTCGTCAAGCAATGTTGACTGTTGCTACGCAGGAGGGCGTGGCTTCATTATTCAGCGGGTAGTAGTGTTTTTTATCAAATGTTTCTCGACGAATCAGATTCAAGTAATTTACATGAAAGTATAATATTATATAATGTGGCATGCTTGTAGACTTCACTAAGAACATAGAGAGACTTAATCAAGGATCATTATTCTATTTATTGCTGTTGTAAAGTTTCAATTCCCAACTGCTTAAGTACTTTACTCTTCCTTTGCTATAAGTACAAACCAGTAGAGCTTCAGTCTCAACAGAGACTTCTGGTTTGAAAAATAAAATCCACTCATTTGTCATATACTTCAATACAAATTTAATTTTTTATGAAAATTTAGAGTTTTGTTTTTTTAATCTGATAATGAAGAATTGCAGATTCATGTTGACTCATTTGAACATTGTGGCCCATTGGCCTCTTGTTTTGATTAAAGTAGACTACTTTTAATTAAAAAAAAAAATGATCCATTTCATCACAGCAGTAGTAATCCAAGTGACTGTGGAGGCCAGTTGCCATATTCTCTTCCAGATTTTTTTTATCAGCTTTAGTATGGTATTGTTGACTTTTTAGGGTCAATGGAACTGCTTATGTGAATTGCATGTTGGCATGAGTTTTCCAGCAAATACTGGACATCACATGATTGCAATGATATTTGTATCAATCTTTAGATAGCATATCTGAAACAGCTTTTGCTTGCCTTTTCACATATGACTTATGAATGGGCATTAGAAATAGTGCAACAAACTAACATTTTTATAGTTATGAATTTTAAATTTTGTAACCGATATACTATAGTAAATTGTTTAATTTGCATGCATATGTTTGAAACTCACCAAAACAAAGAGAGCTGCCGTGACCTAAGTTTGTCCAATCTCTATTTTTGTACCAGTATTTAGTATATTGTATGCAGTACTTATGTATGTAGTCTGTAAACTTTTTTTATTATGATTGCTGCATTACTTCTTTTTGGAAATCTCTTGATTCAACCATGCATATCTAATTTAATTATGTTCTTCTATAGTAGGGCTGGGCAATAATATCGATATTTCAATATATTGCAATACAAGGACAAGAAATATCGTATCGCAATACGATTTTGTAATATCGATATATTGGCAATACGCTTAGATTAAGGAATTTTGTCATTAAATATAAAAAAGGACTTATGAAAGTTTCTTATTAAGCAAAACAGTACGACAGAAGTTGTTTTGTGGGAACATTTCAGAGCATAACTTTAATGAAATCAACAATTTTTTTGTCAGTGTTGGTTACTTATCATAGTTATGTACATTCTGCATGTAAATTAAAGTAAATATAGTAAGAAAATGCCATTTAAATTACATTGAAAATATTGCAATACATATCGCAATACAGTTACAAATATCGCAATATATCGCAATACGAAATCTCGGGCCAATACCCAGCCCTATTCTATAGGTCAATCAAGGGTTAAAATTTTGTATATCTAATGAAGATTATATTTTAATTTAGCTAACTTAATCAAATTTAGATTTAAGTAGAGGAAAAGCTTTCTACATTATCTATTTTGTTTAATGATATTTTCAGTATTAATATTAAATGTGTGTACAAGTGCTGACTTCTCAATATTTTTACAGGAAACATGTTTATGTGAGGTTTAATTATCTACCTGACAATATGTAATTATAATTTTTTGGTTTGGTAGACGTGTCTAGTGGCGGTGGACAGGAAGCACGTGTGGGCGGGGTCGTACGGAATATTTATCATTGACATTGAGACGATCCGCAGTAACAAGACTCTAATGGACCACCAAGAAATCGTCATGGATATCGTCTCCGTTGATGACGGAAGGTATTATTTTAAAAAAACTTGTTTTGATTTTAAACATACTTAGGATTGAATTTCTTAGCTACCCAAATTATACATTTTAACCTGGATGTGGGTAGTTTACGCTTTATAAACCGTTTTAAACCATTGTAAATATCAGCAGTTTTAGCTAGCAAGTGATTGATTTAAGTTAATTGGACATTTCTTGGTAGGGGCATAAAATAATCTTTGTTCCCTCTTTGTAGGTATGCCTTTACTGCCAGTATTGATGGGGTGATAATGAAGTGGGACGTACAAAAACTGACTCAGGCCCAGCCCCCCATACGACTGGAGAATGTAAAAGATCTACGCAGCATCAAATATTACCAGGAAGACATCTGGTGTGGTAAGATAAAGCCCGCCATTCTGGAAAAATCATTAGAAAATAAATTGTAATGGGGCACCATATTCATTCAAATAAAATTTAACATTGATTATGATGGAAGTATATTAGAGAAGTGACTGAGGACCAGATGTGTTAGTAATTAGACTTAGAATATTAATGGTTTTTCTCTAATTTTTGCAGGAACCTGGCAGAGAATTCTTAGAGTCAATGGAAGTGGTCAGATTATTCAGGAACTTGAGTTCTCAGTGGAGGATCCTAAGTTTCGACCAGTGGAGATGGACTGTTTTCTGATTGTTAAGGCAGAATACTTTAATGAAAAAGATGAGGTTAGCCAAGAATATAATGATTTATTTATAAATATGCAAGATGCATAACAAGGTATTAAATTCAAATTTTGTCATGTGTAGATTTGGGCTGGGTGTAGGAGAGAGGGAGAGATTGTAATTTGGGAAGTGGATGGAAAAGAAGAACCGTCACACAGACTCAAGTTGGATTGTCGAGGAATCAGTGATATGGTTATCCAAGATAGAAGGGTAAGAGTAAAGAGGCTTTGTATCTAATTTTTTGTTTTGGCTATCCTGCTTATGCATAATTATTGTATGATATACACTGTAAAAACAGAAATATATTTCTGGGGGATTAAATTCGCAGCTAGGTTAAGGCAGCCCATAGAAAATGCATCTTAAATTATTAGCATGGGTTTTTATTTAATGGGAATTCTTCTATTGCATATGCATGTATTGGTCTCTTCCAAGTTCGGCCAAAGCAACTTCACTTACATCAGCTGTTTGTTACGTGACACGTTTAAAATTAGAAAAAAAAATGTACGACTACAAAGATCTTAAAAGTTCAACATTATACGAATAATTGTTTAATATGAAATTGAATGTGTTTTGTTTAGGACAAATTTCTTAACCCGAAAAATGCTCGAAGCAACTTCCTAATACCCGGGAATAATATGATAAACATCGTACATTAAGACTATACGCATTAAAATAATGTAAAATTACGGAGAAAAGCAACAGCTTACAACTTGCTCCCAACACTTATCATAATAGAAGGGACAATAGCTACAAGAGTATAAAAAATCATAATTCATGGTTAAGCAGATATTGTTGAACTTTTGAGATTTTCTAGGGGCTGTGCCTGTAATTTTACTACATTTATGTATAAATGTCCATTACTGCGGCTTAATATGATACCTAATCGTTTTCAATTTAATAAGACTGGAAAATATTGATTAATGCATTTAAGAATATGACTCAAATAATGCTGATTTGAATTTTAATTTCGTATTTACAAGCTTCAATAATAGCTTTATCTATGTCTTAAGTACAGAGAAACTGCGTGTCAAACTAGTCTATGACGTCATCTCAGTCAGTACAGCGAGATCAAGGTGCTTTTAATTCTACATTCAAATAGTGTTATAATGACAAGATAAGTTACACTTTGATTTATATTTACAATAATTATGAGAAATGACTGCATTTAAAATTGTATGAAAAAGAAAATGAGTATTTATCCTCCAAAGTTCATTTGCAAATTTTCACTGTGACGTCATAATCGAATTCTCGAAGCTCTGCACAAGCTGAGGCACATAAGGGAGTCCTTAACCTAGCTGCGTTTTGATTTTATGTTAATATACTAATGAAATGAGAGATAAATCCCCTAAAACAATACATGTATGATCGGCAAGTAGACATTGTAGAATTTTTATAAATTTTGAAGTGGCAAAAAAACATTCTCATTAAATTATTTAAGATCATATATCAACGAAATTTGATCAACATAAAATTTCCACTTGGACAGTTATGCAAGGAAACATGTATTATTTTCACTTACTGTGACTTGTTTTTGAAGATTTGGGCAGGATCCAAAGATGGCAGAATTTTCTTAATAAACTCTGACACAAAGAAAGCCTTTCGATCACTGCAGGCCCATGATGATGCAGTTCGCTCCCTTTGTAATGCGGAGAATCGTTATATTCTGAGTGGTTCTGGCAGTAATGATGGAAAGATTGCAATATGGACGCCTAATGATACACGATCGGAGTCAGGAACTTACCTTGGAATTTAGAAGTCTGTAAATGTAGAACGTATGATCCCTAGGCTTTTAATCAAGATATATTTCCATTTCTAATTTTGTTCTCTGTGATAACTCTTTGAAAGTTAGGGGGAGTTTATTTCTTGATAATTCTGTCGGAATGTAAATTAGGCAGATCGATAGGTCAGGAGCTAAGGAGGCCTAAAACGCATGCAAATTTTAGCGTAACGGGCTTTGCCCGTTATGCAAATTATCCCATGTTTCCCACTATTGTTGATGCCCTGGCATACTTTCCTAACTAGACAGTGATTCCTTAAATATATTATTTGGGCATGTTGATAGACAGAAAACTTAGAAAATACTTTGATAGAAAAAGAGTATGAATTTGAATATCATTATCTGGTTACCATGAGATATCTTACTTTTCTTGCTTGAGTTGTACATAAAACAGAAAACTATAAAATGTCCCTCAGCCATGCAATGGATTAGATGACATCATTAATATTCCCACCTCTTTTCTTTTTGGATTTTTTTTTTTTGGAATTTCCCAATCTTGAAAAGATCCAGGCCTTTGATATCAAGACCTAAAAAAACTGAATTTCTTTGTGTTCATCATCATAATACATTGAATTTATATGGTCCATATTAAGTCATTTTATAAACTCTTCTGCATTAACAATTTATATTAAAAATACAATGATTGAAGTATATTGTTATGTATGGGAAGTCATTGGCTTTACTGTGTGGTATACCCCCACTGTATTTTATCACTTGTTATCTCACCACACAAGGGAACACAATGAACTGTTATTATTTGTTTCTTCACACACTGTTTCATTCCAGTCTGACCATAGTTGATTATAATGGAAAGCTTTAAATGGAAAACCATTAATTATTTAAAGTGCTTATAGGCATCAAGGTCACTTGATTAAATTGACCCATAATAAATGATACGATAATTGATAAAATTGATAAATAATTTCTGTTATTCAAATTGTTAATTCTGTGTTATTGTTGTGTTAAGTTTCGTTTAAGGGTACTCTTAGTTTACTTATTGTTCATTTGTTTCTTGCCAAACTTTCAAGATTGCACTTGTATAATAAATATCTGGTGGAATTTCAATTTATATTTCAGTTTTCAATACTTAAATGCCCATCTTAATCAGATCTCTATTAGAATCAGTGTTCATATTTTTTATTTTATATATCACATTTTTATCAGGTACATAATGTTTACTGAATAGTATCATGTGAAAAATGGTTTTATAAGCAACTTTCATTCATTTTTTTTAATTCTACATATCTATTAGGAAGAGAAACCAAAGAAATCTATAATTCTACATATCTATTAGGAAGAGAAACCAAAGAAATCTATAATCCAGCTTGATTTAAATGGCAGACATTGAGAGAAACCCTTCCTGATTTCAACTGAGATTTCAAAAATTTTCTGAAGGGATCCTATTTTTCATCTTTTTTTTTTACTGAATTTTATTAGATTTTAAAAACCTAGTACTGCAGTACGTTGTGCAGTGTCAAGAGCTATGCAAGAAAAGCAGTATTCTGAAGCCAAACTCAGGAGAATTGAATTAACCTAGAATAAATGTTTTTTAATTGTTTGTTTTGTTTTGTTTTTTATATATTTACTGTTTTTGAAGAAAGAGTTATCCTTTTATATGTTTACAATTTTATTCCAACATAGAATGATTAATTACTGTTAGTTTATATTGGTGAATAATTAATACTATCTTTAAGATTTCTTTTATCTTGAAATTGAGAAAAGAATTGAAATCATTTGATTTAAGATACAAATGAAACATAAATTATCATAAAAATACATATAACTTAATTCAGACAGTAGTTACTTATCATTGTATAAACACAGGTTTGTCTAATGACCGCAAATTTATTGTCATGTCACAAACAAATGAGAAATGCAATTTAAATTAAGAATAAAACAAAAAAAATATCTTGATCCTTGCATACCAATCTGTGATAATTATTGGTAAATTATTGATTAAATTATGTAAAATTATGTTTTGTTCTTTTATTAACGAATCCAGTTTTAGGGTGTTATATGAATGGTATTGACAGCAGTTAATACATCAGTTATCATGCTCAAAAGTCTTTTGCATGTAGTATGGAGCAGAGCTACACGGACCTCTTATGATTTGAACATATTTTATTGCACAAAATATATACAATGGGATTGGGCACAAGTTCTAAAAACTTAAATCGCCCTCTCCCTACATGAGATATTATAACAGGATGAATTAGAAGTGTTCAACGGTTTGTACAAAATAAATAGCAAGTAAATTAAATAAACTCTCATTGTGGACATATATAGACTGCTACATTATTGTTTACACAAATAGTTTAAAAAAAAAGGTGTACAATCAGTTAAATCTACCAGAATGCTGAACCTCTTATAAAACATCAAAGGTTGGATCAGGAGCCATGGAGGAGTGAACATTCCCACTGACCAGTCACACCTTCCGTTTGCTACTTGTCATGCATGTTCATGTAAATGGAAAAATCCACAGACAATGCTGTATAAAATGAGGCTTTTATGAAAAATGTGAACCAGTGCTTAACTGTATTTTCTGAGTATCGACAATAGAATTTGGGAACTATTGATTTTAAACAGGAATGTTGATATCCTTGTTCTTATTTGTCAGTAGCTCGCTTCGATTCAGAAAGGTACATCTTGCCTTTCGAATCAAACAGAGACATAAAGTCCATTTGCAGGTGATGATGGAATATTCGTATATTCCTGTATAACGGAATGCTAAAACAGTAAGGCGGGATTATATAGTTTGGTTTGCTTTGTTCATTTCTGAAGATTTTGCTAAATTTCGTTAATGGTGTTTCATAGATTACGTCCTCTGAGACCTAGAAGTGGACGTTTGATAGGTGTTACGACTTGAATCTTTAGACGGATATGTTAGGTGGTACATAGAAGAAAAGTTTGATCTATTGCCTGAACCCTTGACAGCAGACGAGTAAAGTTTTAACACACGAGAGTTACAGGAGAAGGAAATCATCAGAAACAAGCCTTGACAGCCAGTAAATACTATAAATAGATAGGAGAACACCCTCACGCGGAACCATTCGAAAAGGAATCCAAACGCCCAAGAGACCCCCGTTATGCTCGTCAGTTTGATAAAGATGAGGAAGTCCTCCCGATCACGATTCTTCCTTCCCTGGAGGTTAGGTCGTCTGTGGAAGAAAACGACGACGACTAAAAACATAATGAAGTTTGACAAAATGATTACGCCAAGAGGTAACGCAAAAACGTAACCAACCATATCCGAACTAGAAATCCAACAAATATTACCGCCATATCCCAGTCCAGCTTTCCTGAAATGACTCGTAACCACATTGATAATCACAAAGAAGAAGGAGCTAAGATAAACATAAGCTGTGTAGCTTAGGAATCTGGACTTTGTGTTAAGCTCTTGTACAAAGGTTCGAGTAAAGACAGATACCATGTGGAAACAAGACACATTCATCCAGTAAATCACAGAGAGCCAGAAGAAATGAATCAAGATGCCCAGGCTTTGACAAACGATGGGGTCGTCAGTTTGAAACAAACCAAACTGGTACAGGAGGTGGGCAACTAAAAGGCTAAGAGAGAGCGCAAGAATCAACTTTCCCGGAAAAGTCCTCAAAGAACTAAATAATGTAAAGGTCACTATAACATAGAGCAAACTCACGACAGAGATACATGTACTGGCAAGTGAAAGGACCCCCTCGACATCGTCACGGTCTGAAAGTATGGACGTCTTCTTTAATGCTAAGTCATCCATCCTTCTCACGAATTTCTCAATACACACTAAGTAGGTACCATTTGTCTCTATGAATTCCGTCTGCTCAAAACAGACATTCAGCTCCAAAACACAGAGCTCATAAGTGTTCTTGTTTAAAATGATCGTATAGTTTTCGAGTGTTATGAAAGGACAAATTAATAATCTCGAAACTCTGTGTGATACCGTATCACGGAAAACACTGGGAGGGATTAAATCATCACTACTGGTGTTTTTTTCTCGAAGGAGCTGTCCGTCATAAGGGAAGAAGTAGGTGCTTAAGTTGGAGAAATCACTGTAAGTCTGTCCTGTTAGAATTTCAGCTTTTGTTATTGCTCTAAAAACTTTCTTCAGATACTCAGCAGTGCCAAGAATATGATGTATTTGTTGAGATGAATCATTTCCCTTGAATAACATGTGAAATATCGTGTGAGAAAGGTTTGTGGAATTCTTATAATCGACTTCGAAAAGTCTTCGGTGCATCAAGTGAAAAGAGGACCCACTGCTTAGATAATCTGTAATAAACGGTTGTACCAACTCTGTTCGGAATGAGGCTTTGCTTGTTACAAGCAGAAATAATTCATATACAGTGATTCTATCTTCAAACACTTTGGAACATGTTCTTGTTCTGCTGTCAAACGAGAAAGGAATGGAACATCTGGGACGAACACACACATTCTACAAAAGAGAGGTTTAAAATAAACCTGTAATCCAGGCATTACATTTAAGAGAATTTTAACCTGATTGCATGCATGTTAATCTATCTACTAAGTATACGTGGATTCCAGCTAGATACATTTATAAAATAAAGTGCAAGAAGCACATAAACTACAATGGAAATTTTCTTTTTGCTAATATCGCTACATTTGTCGTTCATTTTTCTACTTGAACATCCATGAACAAGGGTAAAAGGAATACTTCAGAAGTCAAACTGAATACCAAATAATATTTCTGTTTAGTTTTTAACAAATTATTGGTAAATGTAAATACAACAAAACACAAATAAAAGTGACAATGATGCTAAGAAATACAATTCATATTACCCTTAAAACATCATTTATTTCGTTTTGTCGACATTGATTGTTGTCAAGGCTTTCAATGTCTTCATTCTGAACTTCTGAAGAGAATTGTAACATGGCGGTGAAGGCTCCCATTGTAAACCCTATTTCTGGATGAAGATCTTTATGGGAACACTTCATAAATGGGGTATCTTCATTGTTACAGATGTAACAGTGGACATTTCTGTACATCGTGCGATAGATATGTGTATAGGAAGCGCACGCGCGCTCAACAGCGGGGTCATAGTGGCGCCATTTTCCTGTTACATTACATTCTCTGATAAACCCAATATCACATCTAAGATCAGTAACGAAACGCATTGCTTGTTGTGGAAAATAAAACAAAATGTTGCATCGTCTTTCTTCATCAAGAGAATGTAACAGATTGGAAACAGAGCTAGCGTACACACCCGTGGCGTTAGGACACGTGACTTGTCCTCGGAATGGTATAATGTCAGAAGTAGATACGTCATTACAGAGCGCACAGAAGCGGTTCCGATAGGCAGTACCACTAGCAAATACCGGTAAAAACTTGTCAACTGATTTCAGTCCCACATTAGGTCTCTCACACAAGTCTTTCATTTCTATTTCAGGAAAGTCGTGTTTACACATAATAACCATTTTAATTTGAAGTGTATTGTTGACCAAGGACCTTCCATACGGAAGATATTGTGGTATTATACAGTCTATGGGAGATTTTGGTGTTTCGATGTCTGCGCAGCAAGTACTTGTCTTGTAGCAGCCTTCAGTACAACTGCAGTCCTTACAACAGGGACGATACGGTAACATCTGCGAAAAATTCAAACGTGGGCGTGTCAGACATGGACTTGATATCGGACAAAACAGATAATCCGCCTGAAGAATGTTGTAGAGATCTCTGGTTAGGTTAAGTTTATCGAGGGTCTGACGGACCTCAACACGGTCCTCATTTTGGGGGTATTTTTCTTCTAATCCACCTTCCGATGATCTAATTTTTCTCAACGGTGATTCTTCTTTCACATCTCGATTCTGAAAAGCTCCATGCTCTTTTTTATCATTGGACTGCTCCGGCAATACGCTCATTAAATTGGGGTTAGTGTTTCTGGATTCTGTAAAGAAATAATATTTCATTCTATCTGTTTTCTTTATCTTCCAACTAGAATTTTTGCCTATTTTAGCAAAAGTAATGCCAAAAGCAACAGCAATGAATACCATGTTGAAGTAGATTTCCATATTGTATATCCAGAACAATGAAGTTCATCAGAATTGTTTTGTGATCAAAGGCTCTGATTTATATAACTAAAAGTTATTAATTATTCAACATTAATGACCGTTCTGGGATAACAAACTGCTGAATTGTCTCCACCGTTTTGACATAACAGTTTAATGTTATCCTGACTGTTTACTCTAAGAGAGTTAATGGTACCCGATGACGAAATGGCACTCTTATGGGAAATAAATTCTTAAGTACTTTTCATGAGAGAAATGATTAGATAAACCAAATTTTTAAAAACTCTACCCTTTCTGCAATATAACAATTAAACTGGGAGAGATCAGGTTTGAGATTTCAATAGATGTTCTCAGCCCTATCCCAATCTAATCTAAAATTATCATGTTTTGATAGCAAAAAATAGCTATATTTCACTCCTACTCATCATAAGCTTTCTTTGAGTTTCTGACGGTTCTTAATTCCGTGAAGTATCATTTTTTAATTTATATTAAATCAGAAATTTTTTTTTTCACTGGATTATATGATGAACCAGTCATTTCTGTAAATTCTTTTTTTTTTGTATATTTATTATAATATAATAATATTATTATTATTATTATTAGTCTCCTCAAATATATACTTTGTTGGAGATAACGAGGGGTATTCTAAGTTCAAAAGTCCATTTAACAAATGAGCAGAGCAATCACAGACCCCAAAACATCAGGGGTGGGATCAAATACATACGGGTTTTGTTAACGGGTTTTCATGTTCCGTGTATAAAAAGTGTTAGTTTCCATGATTTTACATAAACATTTCCCCTCTATCGACTCAATGAATTTGATGTTTGCGCTAGTTGATTCGCTAAATATCTAATGTTTAATTCATTTCTATTTATTACACCCGTTCAGCTTGATAACACCAATCAGATATCATAACATTCCAAGCTTTCTCTGTCATTCAATATAGTAATATCGCATGATGGCAAGGTAACCGCCTTCTGGGGGAATGGAAACAATAAAACGTTTAATTAATTGATATCTCATTTAGATAGCTAGGAGAAACATGTGGTAGGTCAAAGTTACAAAGTACTTCTGATATCGATAGTTAATCTTGTTTCCTAAATGCGGTTGAAATTCCATCAATATAGATGATAATAAAGAAATATCCATTACCTTTATCTAGATTCAGCTTCAAGAGTTAATCTCAAGTTTATCGGGTGTTTGTTTATAAACTTTGACCTTTGACCTTAATAAATGATCTTGACCTTTGACTCCATTGCCCCAAAGGTCACAATCAAGCTAAAGGTCGTGGATGTATTTACAACTCTCACTCTAACAAATGCTTATAAGATAAGAAAAAAATACCAGCTTTTATTCTGGACAATTGACAGAAACATTACTATTATTTCGTTCTAGCGCTGAACTTTGTCATACATGTATATCAAAGCAAAAGTGATTCTTGGTTAAAGTATAATTAACATTTTCTAAAAATTTAATGAATGAAATTAATCTAAATTTGACTAATTGATTATTGGCTTTATAATCAAAGAATAAAGAACTGGTTCTTTCCCGTACAAAATACCATTTCACTTAAGTTTAGGTACATAGAATAATGTGCTACTTTTAAATACATTTTCTCATACGAACACAAAAATTTAGTATTTGGTTGACCTCTGAATTTTGGAGATTGTAATATTAAAAAAAAATTAATAGCTTGGTATGCTTGCTTCATCAGCTTGTTTGTCAAAAGCTTGAATCGTTTTAGAAAGTGTTCGTATGTTGAGCATACTATTGCGTATGAAATTTATTGGCATACATTAACTCCAGATACAGGTGATAAGGATATAATTTCTCATATACAAGGAATATTGAGACAGGAAAGTTGAAGTAAAATGGCGTTTTTCATTAAATTAAGTTTTACTGTTAGATAATCATTAATGTCCTTTCTAGTATGATATCAAATTGTAAAACAGATGTCTCAGACTCTGTGGTATCTTTTATTTCAAATTCCCAGTTAGGATAGATCGGGTCGACATATAAATGAAAGAAAATCTTGTTACTTGATATTCATTTATTTAAAATTGACTTGAAGAAGGTCATTTAAATACTAGTATTCAAAAATCAATATGTTGAATTGATTCAATTATTTTTTTATTTACTAGTCATTATGACACCAAGGGTTAGGGTGGGAATAAACCTAAAAAAGCAAATTTGTACAAGGAATACTAGTAAAACTTAACTGATTTGCAAGGAACTTCAAAACTCTGTCAAAGAAATATTGAAACATTCTGATGTTTTGCGGATTTAAGTTTAATTAAATCATACTCATTGAAGGGAAGTTTTGGGCTACAGTGTGGTTCAGTTCTTTTAATAGAATATTTGAAAAATCTAAAACAATTGGGTGAATGATATGTCTAATGGTACTCTTGTGTACAACATTCCGAATAAAGAGCACTTGTTAGCCTGCTGGTTCCTTTAATTACACTTTGTCATTTCCGAGCATTTAACTATTTGCAGACAAATCAAAACCTTTTTTAAACTCGAAGTAATCTAGTCATGTGTAATCAATGACAATTATTTTTACAATGTGTCCATTACACATTTTGTTTGAGGTCTTTAACGTGGTTATCAATCTATAATGCTGGTTGAAAAACATTCTGCAGTTTACATCAATTCTTGATTTTACCCAATATATCGATCAATGAAAGGTGGACAAAAGTTTTTGTCGTATTACATACATTCAAAATGCGATACCGAGTAGACCTCTTCCTTTGTTCGTTCTTAACTTTCTTGCTTAAAGAATGTTTGGGAGAAGAAAATGTGACTGCAGAAAATATAACATCTTTGAGGAAGTCTTTACTGCGGAACTACGACCCTTATTTACGACCTCGGAAAAACCAAGCTGACCCAGTGATCATTAAAGCTTCTTTTTACGTCCATCGCTTCAACGATATAAATGAAAAGGAGGAAACTGTTACCTTGCTTGGTAGCTTAAGGATTCTTTGGAATGATGAATTCCTAGTCTGGAACAAAGAACAGTATTCCAATATAAGTAGCATAGAGGTAAAAACAAGTGACATATGGTGGCCCACGATTGCTTTAGGGAATCCTGTCGGAGATTTTGAAACTTTTCAGAATCCTTACAAGATTTTTCGCGTCTCATCTTCTGGTGATATTGAGTGGTATCCTGCAGGTTTATATTCAGTTGTCTGTGAGTTGAATTTAAAGAAGTACCCTTTTGATACACAAACATGTGATTTTATTTTCTCTATTCTTGGATACCCTTACGATGATGTTATAATCCATGCGGAACCTAGTGTTCTGGAGGTACGGGGAACAACCGAGTGGAAAGTTGAGGCCGGCAGAGTTTCTGGTATGCCTTTCGGAAAGACTGGACTTACTGCTAGCTTTACATTGCAAAGAAAACCGTATTTTGTGGTACTGACGGTATTGCTGCCCCTTTGTTTGCTCTCTGTGATGAATTTGTTTGTCTTTCTCATTCCTGTGGAGTCTGGCGAGAAAATATCTTTTGCAATCACCACATTCCTAGCCTACTCGATTTATCTGTCGGCCATTGGATCCTCTCTCCCTGCCAAAGACAACGTACACATGGTGGTATACATAGAAATACTGATGGTCCTTAGTGTTATTATGATGGTATTAGTCATTGTTCAAACCAGACTCTTCTTTTATTATGGTGAACATAAAATTCCATGTTTTGCTGGAAACACGGTGTCTGACAAAAATATCGAAAGATCACATTTGGGTGACTCTAAAAACACGCTCTCTGTTGAAACTTCAAAACCATTGCAAAGAAGAACATGGGCTAATAGTATGGTGATTATTGATAAGGTTCTTTTTATCTCTTTTTCGTGTGTTTTAGGATCAGTCAGTATCTATTATTTTGATTTGATGATGGCCAAATCTTAAAAGTGAATAGAATTATTTTGTAGGACCTTTTGTCCTTGGAAAGCTCAAACTCTGATTTTGCATTTTCTTTAAAATAAAAATAAGAAAGATAGGTTTGACACTTTCTGAAGAATACTTATGCATCGACACATTGTTCAAAAGACAGCATATCTCGATCCCTGGACTGAATCATTCTTGGAGACATCAAAATGAACAGATTGACTAATTTGTTTTTTATTGACAGATGATACAAACAAACCTTTGTCATAAAAATTGAAAAAAAAACAACCTGAGTCTTATTTCAACGAGTACAATGGATAAGTTTAACCGCGTAGTGTTAAATTATTTATTCGAATTTGCACAAAAGTGGGATTTGAAATGAAAAAACATTTGTATAGATTAATATGAATGGCTGCAGAAAGGTAGAATTATGAACATCATAGAAGGTTTACAATTCCTTATTATTTGGGAAATTTATTAGTTGTATCATTTGAAACAAAAATAAGCCGAGGAATATGTACCAATCCAGGCATCCGATTTTTGTTTGTTTAATCTATCCTTGTACACAGAAACAGCACTCTAAAACTCACTTATCAGTACGTACTTGTCCCTGCTAAAAAAGCAGGTAACAACATTTAATACGTTTGTAAGGCTCATTATATCAATTGTATTTTAGAAGAACTTGGATGTAATTCTACACGTGGTAATCCAACTTATACTCATAGTTCCCTTTCTAAGGGAGAAATTCTTCAAAATCATATGTCGGTTTTGAATATTTTTGATATCCCGAAGAACCAAAATGAATTTGAACTACCATATATGTATTGGATTCCGAAACTTCATAATCCCTACAAACAAAGATACATTGCGGGTTCAAGGAAATCTTCAACCAAGCCCTTTTTTTACTTCTCAATAAGATATTGACAGTAGTGAAGGAAAAACTTCAAGAGTACTGTGCAAAAATTTATTCAAGAATTCGTGTGAATCAGATATGGATACTCAAAAATTCCAAAGAACTTTTTGACAATTTGAAATCACAAGATTTTACCAAAAATCAACAGCTTAAAAACTTGCGACTTTTAAACTTTATACACAACCATTTTCCACGATAAATTGAAGTCCAGGCTTTCTGATATCATTGACAGCTGCTTTTTCAATAAGAAATGGAACTTGTAAATATACTTACCAGGTCATTGGTCATTTGCAATTTTTTTTTGTAAAACACATTATAATTGCCCACACAAATACTCTGAAGTTGACATTAAATAGATGCTTTAGTTTCTGATTGACAATATCTATGTGGTTTTTGGAGACCAGGTCTTCCAACAATCTATTGGAATTCCTATGGGTACGAAATACGTTACATTATTATCAGACTTTTTTTGAATTCATATGAAGCAGAAGATTTTGCAAAATCTTATGCTTGAAAAGAAGAAAACACTTGGTGTGGCCTTCATCTCCACATTTAGATATTTTAACGACGTATTGTCAATTAACAATGGTAATTTCCATTCCTATGTCAATATGATATAACCTGGTGATCTTCATATAAAAGATACCGCACGAGTCTGACACATCTGTTTCATACTTGGATATTTAACCTGAAAAAGACATTAATGGTTATTTAACAACTAAGCTCTATGATAAACGTGATGACTTTAACTTTTCTATCGTCAACTTCTCTTACTTAGGCAGCAAATACCTTCATCACCTGCATACGGAGTTTATATATCTTAGTTGATTCGATACGCAAAAACCTGCTCTATGTATGCACAATTTTTAAAACGAGGTAAATTATTGACAAACGTTTTGATGAAACAAGAATTTTTAAAGTGATTATTTCGTACGTTCTTGGTCGATATAATGACCTTGTCAGCAAATAGAATTTATCATTGAGTCAAATGCTGACTGACGTTTTTCATACTTATTGTTATTATACACTGAATTGACGACGGATTTTCCGTTATTTCCCGACCATGACAAGGAGCACACGGCGGGTGTGGATGGTCAGCAGGGAATGCCCACTTCTCCATGGCACCTGATCCGAATGTTTTGGAGGTCCGTATTTGCTCTGCTCCTATTTTGACTTGTTTTATGGACTTTGATATTAAATACTGTTCGTTAACTCCATATACTTCAATATTTAAAACCAAAAGTATCATTATAATCCCTTTATTGTTTGAATTATTATCTTATTTTGATTGCAATATAGTACCAATATCGCCTTCAAGCAGCATTTACGTCTATAGTTCAGTCGGTATGCAAAAACATGTTTCACTCAAAAAACATTTTAATTTAATTATTTAAAATTGAGGTTTTGCAGATTTCTTTGATCAATACAAAAAACTTGTTTGCTAATACAACCTTTATAAAGTAGGTCGAATGTTGACCCATTATTATTAGCCATTTATTTTCAGAACGAAGTGTCAGCGGAATACTGCGTGTATTGCATTAATGCTAATATTACGAGGGTTGTCCGGTAAAATCGTAGACAAGTATCATTTTAAAATTTTCACTACTCTTAAGTACTTTTTTCATCAATATACATAGCAATTTTAAATAGATTTGTGCATAAATAAACAAATTATGAGATTTTATGTTGTATTGTATCGGCCTACGGCACACGGATGATAACGTCAAAGTGCCGAAAGTAGCCTGTCTAGGTTTAAAAATTAATGGAATCACCATGCATATGCAAGTTATAGCAGAATATTCCTAGATACATAGGTAAAGTTGCTGATGGAAAAGCTGAAATCATCTCGTTTATTATACAATGAAATACACTGTATATGGAGATAACGAACAGTATTCAATCTCAAACATTAAACATTAAACAATACAAAATAGGAACACAGAAAACACGGACCTCCAAAACATCAGAGGAGGAGTGAACATCTCCAGCCGACCGGTCACATCCGCCGTGTTCTCTTTGTCAAGTGCTTATCAACCATACGGCATATTTATGTAGCGAATATGAATTTCTATCAAACGATTTGTTACTACTCTTATTACATGAATGTGCCTTGTCCGAAATGAAGGAAAGGAGATAACGAACAGTACTCAATATGAAAGTCCATAAAATATTGTTTATATCTACTACAACTTCTTACTACTGGCGTAAAAAAAAATAGAGCTACAATTATTTACAAGTTACTGGAGGGAAACGTGACCTCATTGTTGGTCGTGGAAGGTCGTTTTCAAGCAAAGCACATGGTTTTGTATCATCGGTCGAGTTTGTCTGCATAACTCATGATGCTTTTATCATCTAGGGAGTCCATATATTACTGTATTAGTCCCTGAGGACTTGTTCTCAGCAGATTTCCCGTTTTTCATTCTCCTTTGAATAAACACATAAAGGCAACAATATTTGACTTAAGACACCTATAAGGATGTCCTCTCTTAGTACTTAGGTATTTCTTTAGATTTGCCGTGTCCGGATGAGACCGTATAAACCTGTTGTGTCGCAGTAGGTGGTGGCACGAAAAAAAAACCACTGCTCAATGACCCTGAGTGCCAAATATTGGTGGCTTCTCCATAAGAGTGAAAAATTCTCGAGAGGAACGTTAAATAACAAACCATCAATCAATCAATCTTTAGATTTGTTTTAATCCTAAGATGGCTGCTGAACCAGTAGAAATGCAGTGGTTCGGCTGAAACACTTTATTACTCATAACCAAAACAAAGAGACATCACTTTATCCGATTTTTCTCTCCTATTTATTTGTATATTGCTTGAAAGTACATTTGAGAATAATCGTTATTTGGTTTTTTTTTTTAAATTTCATTGTGTGAATTGTTTGTTGATTAACATTCTATGAGTACTTTTCACTCAAGTGAGATATCACCATTAAACCGGTTAGGGCTTCCAATTTAGACTTATACTCGACACCCCAGACCATGCACAGTAGGGGTTCTTAATTTGCCAACGTCCACCATGAAACATTACATCGAAATAAAAACATCAAAAGAACCCATGACGCACTTCTAATGCCTGGTGTTTGGTGGAGAAACAGTCGCTGCCTATGTTAAACATCTGAGATTTGAAGAGGTGAGTCAACATTAGACGTAAAGTTGCCAGATTTTTTTTATATAAAAAAAAAAACATTAATGATAATGATATTTGAATACTGAAGGTATTAATGTTATAACTGGAGTTCATTAGTTTCCATCATTTTGACAATGCTTTTATCATTTTACTGACAAATCGAAACCTTTTAATCCTCAATTTGACAAGTTGCAAAAGCAAATATTGATCATTATTTTTGCAATCACTAACACTTGAATCAGTTTTATCTTTTATTTACAATGACAATGAAATGCTACAAATGTGTGTCAATGGTTTAAAAATGTCTGCATTTAATATAAAAACTAGTTTGTCCGTAAATTCATTATAAAAACTGCTTAGGGTAATTTCATTTCTTTTGTACAACTACTAGGATGCAGCATAAAAGAAATCTTTTCCTTTTGACGTGTTCAACTTTCATGGTACTGAAATGTTACGGAGGAGAAAATGTTTCCGCAGAAAATATGACATCTTTAAGGAAGTCTTTACTTCGGGACTACGACCCTTATTTACGACCCCGAAAGAATCAAATTGATCCAATGATAATTAACGCTTCGTTTTTCGTCCATCGCATTAATGATATCAATGAAAAGGAAGAAAGTATTTCTCTGCTTGGTTACTTCAGGATTTCTTGGAATGATGAATTCCTAGTCTGGAACAAACAAGAGTATTCCAATATAAGTAGCATAGAGTTCAAAACAAATGACATATGGTGGCCCACTATAGCTTTAGGTAATCCTGTTGGGGATTTTGAGACTCTCCAGAATTCTTTCAAGATTTTTCGCGTCTCATCAGTCGGTGATATAGAATGGATTCCTGGCGGTTTATATTCGGTTGTCTGTGAGTTAAATCTTAAGAAGTACCCTTTCGATACACAAATATGTGATTTTATTTTCTCTGTTCTCGGATACCCTCCTGACGACGTAATAATGAATGCAGAATCTAGCGTTCTAAAGGTACGTGAAACAACCGAGTGGAAAGTTAAGGTCGGAAGAATTTACAGTATGCCTTACGGAAAGACTGGCCTGACTGCTAGCTTTAAATTACAAAGAAAACCGTATTTTGTGGTTCTGACGGTGTTGTTGCCACTGTCTTTGCTGTCTGTGATGAATTTGTTTGTCTTTCTTATTCCTGTGGAGTCTGGTGAGAAAATATCTTTTGCTATCACCACATTCCTAGCCTACTCGATATATCTGTCGGCCATTGGATCCTCTCTCCCTGCCAAAGACAACGTACACATGGTGGTATACATAGAAATACTGATGGTCCTTAGTGTTATTATGATGGTATTAGTCATTGTTCAAACCAGACTCTTCTTTTACTATGGTGAACATCATCTGCCTTGTTTTGCTGGAAATGCAGTGTCGGACAAAAAAAATTCAGGTGACGCTAACAAAAAGTTCTTTGTTGAAAATACAAAACCGTTAAAAAGAAGAACATGGGCAAACAGTATGGTTATAATTGATCGATTTCTTTTTATAACTTTTTTGTGTGTCTTAGGATCGGTCAGTATTTATTATTTTAATTTGATGATCAGTTCTTAAAAATTGATTCAATCATTCGGTAAAAATCCTTCATCTTCTTATAATCCAAAGATATCTGTCCGCTACTCTCCTCAAGTACCCTTTGTCTATGGCGCTTTCGAAAAAAAAAAAACGGGATAGCAGGATGGGTCTTGGGATTGTGAGGAGAGTAGAAACTTTTTGCTAGCAGGGACGTGAAATTCTTGTCCTGTGAAAGCTTAAAATTAATTGTGGCATTTGAACTCCTTTTGATGATCTGTAAATCGTTTTCAGAGACAACAGAAATGAGCGATAAAACGAAACCGGTTGAATATTTTGACTCTCATAACCATCCCCTTCCCGAAAATATATCTCTTACTCTCACTTTTTTTAAAACCATTAACTCCTATAGGTGCGGACTTCAACTTTTGGATTGTCAGCTCCTCGCAATTTCGTTGCAATATAGAAGCATCACCATCTTCATATGACGTTTGTGTCTCTAGTTGAAATGTTTTGCCTCAAAAAGTTATCAACTCAATGGAAAGACCTTTGCTGTATCTCATTTAAATAAAATCAACCTTTTGTAAAATTCTTTTATAAATACAAAGACCTTCTTTGAAATCATAACCTTAAGTAGTTCGAGTGATGACCATATATTTCAGTGAAGTTTTTAGACATCCATTTTCAAAGCAAGGGTATACAGAATACCGTGTGTATTGGGCATAAGCTGATCTTAATTATACATGGTAGTAGACATCAACTTTATATGCTAATATTTAATAACTTTATCATTCATACTGCGGAAATAGCTAATTCATAATTTTTTGTCGTGTAATGTGTATGTAAGTTAACAGTTGAATGATTTTACATCAACCTTATTTTCATCAATATGCTATCCGAGCTCCTTGTCCTCAGTTACCTTCACTTGTATGAAAAGATGAAAACGAACAATGATCGATCTTTTTTTTTAATCGAGCAGTTTAAAACGTAAGATTAAGACAAAATGTTTACGACTGGCGTGATCAGGTGACAAGAATGAAAAGACACCTCCTGTATACCGATCACCATGAGCTCCAAATATTGATCAAGTAGACTGAACATACCTTTTATTATAAAAACAAAGACATAGCATAAGTATGATACACATGTATGTAAAAGATAAAGATAACGAACATTGATGAATCCCATAGAATCTATCAACAATACAAGTCTGTGAAGAGGGCATAGAACACGCAACCCAGGGAGATTCCAGACGTGGGATCAGATGTCGGAATGATCATCCCCTGTTGACCAGCTGGATTGATCCGGTAGACGGAACTGTCAGTTCAGTATAAACCAAACAAGGCCTAAAAATTGGCCTATGAAGAATGTCAGTCAAATTGTGATTCAATGTTTTCAATGTCAATGTTTTATTCAATGTTGGGTAAATTTGCTTACGTCATGAAGATCCCTGTAAGATAAATTTTTCTGTCAGTAGCTCTCTTGTTTTAATTAATTTGTCCTTATGGGAAACCAATACTGTGATAAGATATTTTCGCAAATTAAATAATCCTCAATTATCTTTAGTTTGTAAAAATAGGGTTTAGAAGCAGAGCCCTTTAAATATTCACTTTTAATACAAACAGACCAAAAGATTTACTTCTATATCTTTTTGTATATTTTTTTTCTTTTTTTTTTTTTATGGAACCTTAAAGATTTGCATCAAGTTTTTTTTTTATAAAAAAATTTTAGCAATGGAAAAAAAATTTTGGTTATATGGCAAATAATGAATTTTTATTCATAGTAGAATTTGTTGGTGTTGTGAAATATTTAGAAAAAAAACTCTTGTTGATGGATGGCTTTTTACAAGCACGGGTAATATTGTGACGTATAAAAATGGTTTGATATGTTTTAAATGTGAATTTCAATATGTTTGATATTCAATATGTTTTTGAAATGTATACCTCAAAATTTAATGTTGTACTAATAAAATATGGTTATTCTTATTCTCTGTGTTCTACTCTCTTCACATCACGTTAAGGCAGAAAAACTAAATGTTTAAAAATAAGCACCAATTAATACCTTTTTTTTAGCTAATGCCTTTGATATCGATGAAAACCGATGTTTTGGTGTTAATTAAAACTCACATTTTCCAAGTTAGGGCTTAGGGTCATAACATCTTTACAATAAAATAAATCATTTCCACTAGTTAAAGCATTGGGGGGGGGAACCAACATGATTATAACATCATTCCACAGTTTTGACATTTCATCTTTTCCATAGAAATTTTAGGATGGTACTGGAACATTTCTTAAAATAAACCAAAAAATGGAGACATAAAAGATCTGTTAAGACAGTCATATGAATGGTCAACATTGTCTAATCGGGATATACAAGAACTGTTAAAGAACTTCGATAGAAATTTTTAGCTTTGGCCTATGACACGAAATAGAGAATTTCCTCAAGTCAGAGCCAACTCTAAAACAAAATTATGGACTAGACACTGCTGGGAAAAATAGGATACACGAAGCATTAACTTTTCTTCCACAAATAGTGTAAAAGGTATGAAAAATATATATATATTGTGTTTTCATACATACATATCTAAAACATTTTATTAAAAAGAAATGTTTGTGCAAGATACATGTGTTTTACATATAGTTAAAGTGATACCAATAATAAGTAAAATTTGAATGCACATGATAGAGAAGGGATGTTGATACTGAAGTTAACGACCCCCTTTTTATATATATATGATCTTACTTTCGTAGATAAAGATACTCTGGTAAATAAGAAGCTGAAAACTGCAACTTCATTTTGCTCTTAGAAGAGTCAATGAAATTTGCACGCCTTCAAAATGATTAAGTGAATATAGTGTTGGCAAATCGGACGATTTTTAGTAACCGGTTACTCGCTTAATCTTCCGAAGGAGTACCCGGTTACTCGGATAATTTTTTTTTATAGTTTCCGTATTTATTATCAATCTCATCCTTTTACTTATTGGTAGAAACAAACAACAAATGTAACATATATGAGCTTTATTTACTAACACAAACTAAAAAAACACAATATCTTCAAAGAATTTTGATTTTAAATGTCACTTGAAACGGGGAACTTGCTTTTGTTAAAGAAAATAATTTTATCAACACATGAAAAAGATATATGTCGTGATCGAGGAGATTTAACATACCCTGTGATTGCTGGTTGTTTTGTTGAGTTTCCAGCAAGTCGCTGGTTATCGAATTATGTTTCAATCTTAGGTGATTTAGCATATTTGTAGTTCCACCCGTATACGACAACTCCGATTCACATAATTTGCATTTGACAGATTTCGAGTCAGCCGTTCTTTATAACAATATTTCCACGATTTAGATGTTTGCAGCGGCATCTTGTTAAATCATGTTCCTCTGACTAACAAAGGTATAAATGAGGTAAATATAACCAAAGTCTGTTGTTCGTCAAATCAACGTAGAAAGGAGAAAATTAAGTTTATTTACTCTAGATAAACCATCTACCAGCAGAAGCAAATAAATACATTTACCACGAAATGGAATCATTCAGAAGACTGCATACACAAAATAAGGATGGTTTATGCTTCAAAAAACTACTAGTAGGAATTGAAGAGGAGATGTTTTTTTACTGTCAAGGAGACACTTTTCATTGAAAAGGAGAGACTTAATACTGAAAAGGGTTTAAATAAAGAAACAGAAATCTATCATATCATAAAACAACAACGTGATCAAAATTTTTGTCAGTTATTGAACTCAATTTGTAACCTACCTACCCACCCACCCTCAAAGACGATGACGTAAGCCATTACGACATGAATTAAGTTCAGTAGAAATTATTGCAGACGTATTCAAATACGTTAACCAGTTAAAAACGCTCTCTCTCTCTCTCTCTCTCTCTCTCTCTCTCTCTCTCCTTTTATGGATTTGGAGGGCGTGATTTCTTCCCTCAGCCGGAAAATTAATGTTAAGCATGTTGGTTTACAGCCAGGGATGCAGTTGGTCCTCACATTATAACCATAACCTGTTACTGTGAACCAAATTTTATTCGCGTGCGTAAAATTTCCGCGAGTTCTGCGACCTACTTTAACACTTTAATATTAATCGTTGCGAACCATTTGTTTTGCTTTGTATTTGAGAAGTAGTGTCCCTTCCAAAAAAAGACAATTCAATTTCAAATTGGGCCATTGGAATCGGGAAAAAAATGGTTCATCATGACTCCGTTTGTAAGAAGCACGTACTTAAATTTTATCACTTTTTGACGGACAAGGGAATTATCTCTTGGGAATAGATCTGTTTTTCCTAGAATCCATCAACATATTCCCTTGCATTTATCTATTTACGGACGAATCGAAACCTTTTAAAGCTTTTAAAATAGAAACCTTTCAAATTGCCAAGTTGTAAGTGCAAACATTATTTATTGTCCTTACAATTTGCAAGCACAGGTATCCATTTCATCTCTCATCTACAAAATTGTTTGAAAAAATATCTGGAGCTAACATAAAAATGAGTTTAACCATTCTATCAATCACGTAAGATGTTGAAAATATTTCATTTCTGTTTTAGACTCTAAGGATGATGTACCGAGGAAATCTATTTCTTTTGACATTCTTATGGTCCTTGGTACAAGCATGTTTGGGAAGAGGTGACGTGACTGCGGAAAATATGACATCATTGAGGAAGTATTTACTGCGGGACTACGACCCTTATTTACGACCTCGAAAGAATCAAATTGATCCATTGATCATTAACGCTTCGTTTTTCGTCCATCGCTTTAATGATATCAATGAAAAGGAAGAAAGTATTTCTTCGCTCGGATACCTCAGGACTTCTTGGAATGATGAATTTCTTGTCTGGAACGAAGAACAGTTTTCCAATATAAATAGTATAGAATTTAGAACAAGTGATATTTGGTGGCCCACGATTGCTTTGGGTAATCCTGTGGGAGATTTTGAGACTTTCCAGAATTCTTTCAAGATTTTTCTCGTCTCATCTTTTGGAGATATAGAGTGGTATTCTGCAGGTTTATATTCCGTTACGTGTGACCTGAATCTTAAAAAATACCCATTTGATGAACAAACATGTGATTTCATGTTCGTGGCAATAGGATACTCTCCCGATGACGTAATAATTAATGCAGAACATAGCGTTCTTCATAATCGTGAAACAACCAAGTGGAAAGTTGAAGCTGGAAGAATTTACAGTATGGCGCCTTTCGGAAAGACTGGCCTGGTTGCTAGCTTAACATTACAAAGAAAACCGTATTTTGTGGTATTGACGGTGTTGTTGCCCCTTTGTTTGCTGTCTGTGATGAATGTGTTTGTCTTTCTTATTCCTGTGGAGTCTGGAGAGAAAATATCTTTTGCTATCACCACATTCCTGGCCTACTCGATATATCTGTCGGCCATTGCATCCTCTCTCCCTGCCAAAGACAACGTACACATGGTGGTATACATAGAAATACTGATGGTCCTTAGTGTTATTATGATGGTATCGGTCATTGTTCAAACCAGACTCTTCTTTTATTCTGGTGAACATCATCTGCCTTGTTTTGTTGGAAACACAGTTTCAGAGAAAATCGTGAGAACAAATAAAGATGACATTAAAAACACAGTCTCTTTAGAAACTTCAATACCATTGAGAAGAAGAACATGGGCAAATAGTATAGTGATTATCGATAAGGTTCTTTTTATGTCTTTTTCCTGTATTTTAGGATCAGTCAGTATTTATTATTTTGATTTGATGATGTCCAAATCTTAAAAATAAATAAAATAATTGGGGAGGACTTTTTGTCCTTTGAATCCCAGAAGTTAATTGTTGCTCTTGCAAAAAATCGATTTTTATTGGTTTTTGGAATGTGTAAACATCGACACAGTGCAGTGCTCACTACTTCTTTCGATCGTTTATCTTATTTGTTTTGTTTGTTTGTTTGTTGCTTTAAGTCCCTCTCGAGAATTTTTTAGTTATATGGAGACGCCACTATTTCCTGATTGGGGGCAACAAATTTTGTCCTATGCTTGGCACTCAGGGCCATAGAGCATTAAGGGATCCTTTTCGTGTCAATACCTACTGCAAAACGAGATCTCGATGTATACGATTTCCTCCGAAGGACCGGTCTCCACGTCCCACAGTGGAATTCGAACCCCCGACGTAAGGATTGACGTTTTTTTTTTTTATTTCAACTTTCACATTTATATCAAATAAGTATATACAAAAGTATGTTCACAAATATATCTTCCTTCAAGTATCTATTATAGATAGGTATACAAGTATTAAATTTACAGAAAGACATCCACATACACAAGTTCACATTTGATTAAACACATGTGAAAGTTGTTTGAATATAGGATAGAAAAAGGAGGAGAAGAAGAAAGAGAGAGAGAGGGAGAGAGAAGAACATTAAAAAAAGAAAATCAAAAACAAAAAATATATATCTATATATATAGGGGGCATACTGTTGTTGTTTTTTTTCTTTACATTAAGGGGGGGGGGTGTAAAGATTAAGATTTTGTTTCTTGAAAAAATTCTTAAATACATTACATATGTAAATGTAGACTTGTACAAATGAATCATATCATATCACAAATGCTCTGCCAGTTATTCTCATACTCTGTATATTTACATTGTTTCAAAAGTAAAAATTTCTCAATCAAGAATCTTTCCACAATAATTGTTTTTAAAGTCATTATACTTAGAACAGAAGGAATTTTATATTTAGTCGAAAAAATATAATTCTTAGTTATCAATGTCATCAAAATTTGCACTTTATGGACATACTTATTCTTATATTTACCAAATAATATTGTTGTTCTGTCAAAAATTACAGATATATTAAACTTACACAAAAACCATTCTTCAATATCACTCCAAAGCTCTTTTACTAAATTACATTCAACAAAAAGATGTTCAACTGACTCAATGTCAGTCTTACAGAAACTACAGAATGGGTTTATCTCTAATTATATATATCCAGAAAGGGGATGTAGACAGGGGGATCCTATATCTCCATACCTCTTCTTATTGTGTGCTGAAATTTTCGGCATTTTAATTCGCAAAAATGAAGATATAAAAGGCATAACAATAGATGGAGAAGAGTATAAGATTTCTCAGTATGCAGACGACACATCACTTATTTCTGATGGATCGCCTGAATCTATGGATGGAATTCTCAGAGAATTAGACTACTTTGCAAATTTATCAGGGCTCAAAATATATATTCAAAAAACAAAAATGATATGGATTGGTAGTAAACAATTTTCAAAAGATGTATATCATCATTCTAGGTGGAAGTTAGACTGGAATAGCACAACTTTTGATCTTTTAGGGATTAAGTTTTCTGTAAATTTAAAAGACATGATTAATCTTAATTATACATCAAAGTTAAGTGAAATTAAAAAGGTATTGAATCAGTGGAAACTAAGAAAATTAACCCCCATTGGTAGGTTAACTGTAATTAAGACATTGATTATCCCTAAATTAAATCACTTGATTCTTACTTTACCTAATCCACCATTAGAAATTATAAAAGTATTTGAGGATGAAGTTTATTTTTTTCTTTGGGGAAGTAAAGTCCATAAAATAAAAAGAAATACTATAATTCAAGACTACAGAGATGGCGGCCTTAGAATGGTTGATTATTCAGAGTTTATAATAGCATTAAAATCAAGTTGGATAAGAAGATTAATTCATTCTGATTCTAAGTGGGTATAAATTATTTCAATCACAAATAAACACAGATATTAAAAAATCTTTGGTTAATGGGTACAGACTTTACTGCTAAATAAATTATGTAAGAAAATAACAAACACTTTTTGGGTAGATGTCCTTAAAAGCTGGCTCAAAATATGCTTTGCAGAGCAAGAGAAAAATCAAAAGATATTCCAAGAACACATATGGTATAATCCAAAAATAATCATAGGTGGGTCCTCTGTCTTTCTTAAAAGCTACTTTAATGCTGGTTTTGTTTTCATAAGTGACTTGTTCAACTTAGATAATAATTTCTTAAGTTTAGACGCTCTTAAAGACCTTGGTGTACAAACAAATTTTGTTGAATTTTCTGGTTTGAAACAGGCTGTGTGCGATAGATTTGTTAGCAAAAACCAAATGAATATATTTCTTTCTTATGGTCCAAATTTACCCAGTTCTGTGAAGATGTTTTACATTAATATGAAAGGCTGTAAAGACATGTATGACATTCTTATTAATAGAAAGAAAGAAACAAGTACTTCCATTTTAAAATGGAATGAAAAGGGATATCTATTCACCATGCAAAAATGGAGTAAAATTTTTGAACTCCCATTTAAAATTACACAGGAATCTAAACTGCAGTGGCTACAATTTCAAATTTTACATAGAATAGTTCCTACAAATTTATATCTTTTTAAACTTAAGATAAAAGAATCTCCAGCATGCAGTTTCGATCGTTTATCTTATTTGTTTTGTTTGTTTGTTTGTTGCTTTAAGTCCCTCTCGAGAATTGTTTATTTATATGGAGACGCCACAATATCCTGATTGGGGGCTACAAATTTTGTCCTATGCTTGGCACTCAGGGCCATTGAGCATTAAGGGATCCTTTTCGTGTCAATACCTACTGCAAAACGAGATCTCGATGTATACGATTTCCTCCAAAGGACCGGTCTCCACGTCCCACTGTGGAATTCGAACCCCCGACGTAAGGATTGACACTCAAGAGCAGACGCTGTAACCACTGCGCCACGGAGGTGAATGTTACTTATTTGCAACTCGCTTTCGGAGACAAAAGAAAGCTGAAACAGCAAAAATAAGAGATTTAGGATTTTTTCCGACATAAAACAGAAAATATCACTCTGACATTTATTTGTTTTAAACCAATAACTAACACAAGTGATGAGTTTAGGTCCTGCATTGTTAATTTTTTTAATTTCAATGCAACATAGTATTACTATATGTTAATGTCTCCAACAAAAATTACTTTAATGCTGGATGGGTGTCAACAATCTTGTTCAATTAAAATGAACCTTTCGCATATTAAATATTTCATGTAAATTGAGTGTAAATCTATATATTCCATACAATTTTAGGCATGGACTCCATAATGAATTTGAAGGATATACGGAGATAGGTGAATTTATATGTAGTAGTACACGGCAACTTTGGATGCCAATGTTTGATAAATATATGCTGTTCGTTATCAGTTATAATATGTTTTAATTTTGAATTCAATATGTATGATATTCAATATAATTTTCAAATGTATATTATATCAAATTTTTAAATTTTATGTTATGATAATAAAATACTGCTCTTCTTATTCTCTTGGTTTTATTTTCTTCAAATCATGCAGAGGTAGACTGGCATTACCAGGTGGGGACTAGCATCTCTCAAGCTGACCCCTCTCTCTGGGAATTATCGGGACAAGGGCTACCAAGGGAGTCTCAGGCAGATAAGACACTTGTAGGGATACCATGGAAGTTTGCAGCCTTAGCTTTGCTTCTTCAAGTAGCTTACAAGGTTAAAATATACTAGTATACATATGTATTTTAAAGGGATTTTATGGAAAAACAAACATTTATAGACGTACATGTGCCGTTTGCGTTTAATTTGCGCCTAGCACTCTGAAGAGAAAATTGTAGGTCTTTCAGATTAGACCTTCAAGACGAAACCCTGTGTTACCGTGGGGTTGGCACATCAAAGCACCTGATAAAGAGACCCTAAGTGCCGCGTAAAGAATTAAATTTGTTCATGGTGACGTTTATTTGTTTTGTTTTTATGTTGTTTAACGTCCCTCTCAAGGATTTTTCATTCATACGGAGAAGCCATCACTTGCCAGTGGAGAGCTGCAAAGTTTTACCTATACCTATCAGGAGTGAGATCTTTTTGTGTAAGCATTTGTTGCGACACGGGGCCTCGGTTTATACGGTCTCATCCAAAGGACCGGTATCTACGTCCCGCAGTGGGATTCGAATGGCTCTATAACTATATACTAGTAAGCGAAGATCTCGTACGGGACGTAAAACAACATACGGTCAATCATTCGATCAACAAAAGCCTAACTTGGGTCAAATAAATGAAGCAGCCATAAGATTATTTTTACCTATAAAAGGATCATTCTCTATAAGGCCGTTTTGCGGCCTACAATGACTTCAAATATTCAGATTGTATTTTTTCCCTTAAAAATTGCATGAATCACTAGGCTTATGTTCCAATTTAATGATAAATATTGGTTGGTTAATGAAACATTCTAATGCAATAGTTTTGTAAAACACTTTTTGATTGGCCAATGCACTGATTTTTGAAGCAGTAAAACGAGCATTAAGAGCCTGAAAGCTTTTTCATTGTGACGTCATAATAGAGCGACGCAAAACACAATGCTGCGTGACGTATTTCATGTAACAAAATTCATCAAAATAAGACGTAAACAACAAACAAAATGCATGGTTTGCATTAGAATGGGAATAACTAATCTTCTAATTGGTATTTGCAACCGTTAATGCTGATTTAACGGTCGCAAACATCCGTTTTAGCGGCTCCGCTTACGCGTCGCCGGTAAAACTCAGTTTGCGACCGTTAAATCAGCATTAATGCATGGTCGCAAATACCAAATTAGAAGATAGTTATTCCCTAAATAGCATATTTAATGATATAGGGTCACAAAGTAATGTACTATCGGTCCGTATTAGCATTAGAGTAATGGGAAAACTTAAGAGGGTGGCTGTGTTAGAAAACTCGAACGCATGTCATAACCACCTTTATCCAACACCAGAATTTGCATGTAAATTTCTTATAAAAATAAAAAGTGACTACTAAATTATGAATTTGGTTAAAGGTGGTTATGACATCTAAATAAAAACATTTCACTTCATTTTTACGATATTTGCAGAAAAAGCTAACTACTCACAATGAAGGATATCAGCTTATGTAGATCATTTCTTTTTATAAACTTTCGGTTAGAGTACAATTTTCTGTTGATTTACTTAGATTAATATCAGCCATTAATATTTACTTTTTAAAAATGTGAACTTTTTACTTAAAAATCTAAAAAAAAATCAAAGGACTGAGATGACTGGATGTCTTTGTTTTCAAAATATTTTATTCATATTCATAGGTATTAATAGTTTACGATATCCAGTGATGGTACTTAAAATCAGAAAATCTCATTCTGTTTCAATTATGCGTCATTAATATCGATATCAGGGAAATTGTGTCGGTAAAATATATTTTTTCCGTATGTTAACTTTTGCAAAATTCATATTGATCACAGGTGACAACCAACACTATTTTAATAGTGTAACTGCGATATGTAATGATGAACTTATATGCGGAGTATAAAAGTGGTTGTTGCATGTGAAAGGGTCTAATTTCAGCAAAGATTACTCATTTTTCAATATAATTTAACGATTTTACACGACCATTCCATGTTTAGGGCGCATTAGTGACGTCATAGTTAAAAATTACGTCATTTTTGCGCCTGTAGAATTTAGTTCACATCTTCCTTACTTCAAAGCATAACATCAAAAAGTTGTACAAAGAAGATTAAAATATCGTATTATTTTCGGCAAATTACTGCTAATACCGTACTTTGTTCTTACAAGTGGAGATGTTTCTTTGAAATGTCTGATAAAAATTAATAAATAAAAACTTTTTATACGCTAAAAGGTGTGAATTCATATGAGTTATCTTTTATATTTAAAATGATAGTTTAATATCTCTATACATGCTACTTCTTTGAATTTCGTTATGAGTACTGCATATATTCTTTGTATTTCCTTATGAGTACTGTATATGTTCTAGAAATGATGAAAGCAATCTTGGTTGAAGCGGTAACATGCATTTATTATTTGTGTTACATACTTTTTTTCCTATAGGTACACACATAATTTTTATATGGACACTCCCGTACGAGTATCATGTGATCAATATTTTTTGTAAACTGGGTTTTAATATTGAGAGGAGTCAATCTTTTCATCACACTTCTTTGATAACATCGATATAAGTAACGATAACAGTAGTCCTGTCTTAGAAATAAACTGGTAAAGAGGAGAGAGATTCCTAAATGTAATGTGTGATTGATAATTAAATGTTGCTTTACCCCAGTTGAGGATTTTTCAACCAGATAAAGAGATCATCAACTTAAGGTCAAGTGTTTATGCATAGTTGCATTACTAACCAACGCCCAACGCAGGACAGGACCTTTTTTTTTTTAAAGATAATATCCAAAAGACCCAGGACATTTACTTTAAATGCTAAAGACTTAGGTAGGGAACTGTCACTATCCGTGTTAAACAAGTTTTGACGCTGCACTGGGAAAGAGACTGAATTTAACCTACATGTTTCAAGAGTGCAAAGGAGCATCAAACCCTTAGGGTCCATTTTGTACCTGGGATGTTGTAGAACTCTTAAGTCCGTATACTAGTATATACGAAAACTTCAGAATCTGATATGCATATTTGAAGGAACTGAAAAATAAATTTCTACCCCATTTTATGTTGAGCCGTTAGACACGGGAGGGGGTCAACTTTTATGCATGTAAATACATAAAGTTTAGATGGCATTTTTAATTGTATGTATCGTGCAACACGAGTAATTAAATAAAAGCAAAGCTATTTTACGACGCTATTTCATTTTACTTAGAGATGTATATTTTAATGAAACTGCTCTGAGTTATATGTATTGACTATTTACATGTATATAGATAGTCAACATGTACTTGCATTGATATTCTTATACTTCTTTATTTTTTGCAATTGTTGAATTTCTTTTCTTAATGACAACTTCAGTTTTATTTAATCGCAATCAAAATCCATTTAGTACTTTCAACATTTGATACATAACTGTCAGAGTTCAATAGAAACTTAGAAACCTCATTTCTAACACGATTATTTTATGCGTAAAATAAGTACCACATCTATAGAAATGATATACAATTACAATATAATTATATATGATATAATACTTTTCAATAAATTACAATTAAACTTTTTTCAGCACCATACAGTGTGGATTTCGTAAAGATTTGCCTTCGAAATATGCAAAATGTGGATGCATCTGAATTCTTGTCATAAAAAATATCTCGAACCTTAAATTTAAAAAATTTCGAATTTATTACTACGGTCTTATGTATTTCCGACATATATAAACAATTTTTGATCATTTACATTCAGAAACATACATAGAAAGTTGATTTGAATAGACCTACCCTCTATTTTCTTTAACTGACTGCCATTTTTTATCTCTAAATCACGTGACTTAGATGATCGATGTTGAAAAACAAACATCAATATCATGAACTAGAATGATTATAGTTATATAAAATCACATTTTAAATGATTTTATCGTAGGCCGGAAAATGGCCTTATAGAGAATGAACCTTTGATTTAAAAAAACAATTTAAACCCTTTATCAGTTGAAGCAAAAGGATTTTGACCAGAAATGAATTCAAAGAAAAAGGCAGTACAAAGATGAAAATAATTCGTATTCCCTTAATTTATTTGGAATTGAAGAGGTGAGTTTTCTTTCTGAAATGGAAAGAATTTTCTCTGAAAAAAAGAGATCTGAGTTATTCATAGAAACAAAAAGTACCCATGTTACAGTAGACTTATCAAATCAGTATGTCAGTTAGGTATTCAATTTTTACCTCCAAGGATCTGATGGGATCATCCCACCCCCACATAAACTATTTTGACGAGTATAACAATCAGAAAAGCCGAAGACTTTTCCATTTTATGTAAATTTATTAACTGATAAGCTTTTCTTGAATCGAATGCTATCCTTAGTAAAATATTGATAGTTACTGAATATTGAGGGACGAAGTTTGATTACTACTGTTCCTTAGTCATAATTTTGACAACACATAATTTTAAAGTATGCACAATTATACAATTAAAATTAAGCTAAAAAAGAAAATAAGACTTGAATGGGATTCTGTTAAGACGACACCCTAATCCATAGTTACAGTATTCATGTATATATTTTTTATAGATCAAGTGCAATAAACATTATGCAAGTAATTGAGTTTTTCGCCAATACTAGTAGTTAATAGTTCATCAAAGAGATCCGGCTCTCCATATCTCCATTAATAAAATTAAGTACTTGTTTGAGATATTAAAAAAATAGACCAGGGTATTCATTTGTTGGGAAAGGTAGAGACGCGTTTCCCCATTATACAGCAGCATTTCCTTGCATTTATCTATTTACAGACAAATCGAAACCTTTCAATCCTCCATTTGCCTAGTTGCAAAGGCAAACACTGTTTATTGTTATACAACTGACAAAACTTGTATCAGTTTTATCATTCATTTACAATTACAAAATCTATAGCATTGCTTTAAAAAAAATATCTGCAGTTAACATAAAAATTAGTTTACTGATGCGTTCTATCGATCGGAAAAAAGTAGAAAATCTTTTATTTCCTTTTTTAGACTCTTAAGGATGCAGTTTGGTGGAAATCTTTTCTTTTTGTTGATGTTAACCTTCTTTGTTAAAGAATGTTACGGAGGAGATAATGTTTCCGCAGAAAATGTAACATCTTTACGGAAGTCTTTACTGCGGGACTACGACCCTTACTTACGACCCCGAAAAAATCAGGGTGATCCAGTCGTCATTAACGCTTCGTTTTTCGTCCATCGCTTTAATGATATCAATGAAAAGGAAGAAAGTGTTTCTTTGCTCGGTTACTTCAGCATTTCTTGGAATGATGAATTCCTAGTCTGGAACGAACAAGAGCATTCCAATATAAGTAGCATAGAGTTCAAAACAAATGACATATGGTGGCCCACGATAGCTTTAGGTAATCCTGTGGGAGATTTTGAGACTATCCAGAATCCTTTCAAGATTTTTCGCGTCTCATCTTCTGGTAATGTTACATGGTTTCCTGGTGGTTTATATTCCGTTAGGTGTGAGTTGAATCTTAAAAAGTACCCTTTTGATGAACAAACATGTGATTTCATGTTCGTGATAATCGGATACGATGATAATGATGTAATAATCAATGCAGAACCTAGTGTTCTCCATATACCTGGAACAACCGAGTGGGACATTTCCGCCAGTAAAGTTTACAGGATATCGTACGGAATGAGTGGACTTACTCATAGGTTTAATCTACAAAGAAAACCATTTTTTGTGGTTCTGACGGTGTTGTTGCCACTCTCTTTGCTGTCTGTGATGAATTTGTTTGTCTTTCTAATCCCTGTGGAGTCTGGCGAGAAAATATCTTTTGCAATCACCACATTCCTTGCCTACTCGATTTATCTGTCGGCCATTGGATCCTCTCTCCCTGCCAAAGACAACGTACACATGGTGGTATACATAGAAATACTGATGGTCCTTAGTGTTATAATAATGGTTTTAGTCATTATTCAAACCAGACTCTTCTTTTATTATGGTGAAAACCAACTTCCATGTTTTATCAGAAACCCTGTGAGTGACAAAATTATTGACGGAACTAATTCAGATGACGAAAACAAAATGTTTCCTACGAGAACATCAAAAGAGCTGAAAGGCAGAACATGGTCAAACAGTATGGCGATCATTGATAAAGTTCTCTTCGTCTCTTTTGTTTGTATTCTAGGATCAGTTAGCATCTATTATTTTGATTTGATGATGACCAAATCTTAATTCATACATTGTTTTAAAGATTTATTTTCATGATTGATTTTTTTTTAAAGTATGTTTCCTGTTTCTTTGTACTCTTATTTACAGAAACTTTCAAATAAAAGAAATAGTTCTCATAAATACACAACAAAACTTCTCTCTTTTTTGTATTAAGGAAAAGGTTTACTTCACAAACGTGCAAAGTCTAGGATATGTCAATCAAGTCCCGAAATTCGTACTTTCAATAATTCCCCGATAAAATAAGTTTTTAGATTATATTGTCCTGTGAAATGATATAGCGACATATACCAAGTGAAAATTTTGAAGAAAAAAAATGATTACTTCAAATCTGTGTCTAAAGATCAATACATAAGGCCCACAACTGCACAATGGCCATTAAGCAAGGTATGTTTTCTCCTCCGTCCGAGGCACCTATCCCATCTCTGGTTCCCATAGATCCGTGTTCTGTGCATTTTCACAAATACTTTGTAAATTTTTTTTCAAATTCAAAATTTTTTTGTGAAAAAACCTGTCGTTTAATTTTGGTAAAAAACTTTCTTTAGGTAGCTGGTAGTAAAAATAATCTTCATAATATTTTGTATAATTTTTGTACGACCAGTTTTGATTTAATAGCGGAAAATTACCCCCTCCCCCTTTCTCAATAAATCACGTTCCCGCGCGTCTTTCAGACGGGGGTCGATCACTTTCTTATATGAATCTACAAATACACATTAAAAAAAATAAATTGGAATATTGCTTTTGCTTGAAAAATATATTAACTTACAAATTTAAAAGTTCTCATATGTAAAGCATATTTAAATGTAGATTTTTAGGCAATTTTTGAGTACCCCTATCACCCCCACCCCTTCTTTTTTTGCGTCGCAGACCATTAGCGTTTGACGAAACGTCGTTTACAGTGCAAATATACTGGTATTTCGTCAAGAATCCCGGAGGTATGCATTAGTTTTTTAATTCATGAATGCAGAATAAAAATATTGACTACTCTTTTTATATGTATCAGGAAAAAATTACTGAAAGATTTTTGTGTTTAGTCCATTATGCGTTATGCATTCCATACCACATGAAACGTGGATACGAATTCAAGTTTTGTTGAACTTGAATATCTTGATTTTTAATTTTATTTCTTTAATTTTATTCATTAAAAAATGATGTATGTTCACCTCTCCTGTGATATAAATGGAATAATTGTAGTTTCTTTCATGTCATTATTTCAAACGAGACAGTGTGTGGCCGTGGGGATACATCGACATTTGCATTACATGTACATACACCCCTCATGATATTGTGCGCATTTCTTTCAATGCGTCGCTTCTAAAGTTAAAATGAAAATTCCGTATTCGTCCACATAAACTTCAAAATATCAAACATTAAACTCTTCATCTATTTCAATTTATATCAAATCGCACATTGATATTTTTTTAAATCTTATAGGCTACGTTTTGTTTTGATTCGAGGAAATGCGAACCGACATTGTTGACAGAAAGTCAAAGTTACGATTTGCTGCAATAGGATGCAGATAATTTCAGTACAAGTGAACAATTCTTTTCAATTCTATACTTACATTGTGTATATGAGGTCTATAGTATTCAATTCTCGGATTTATCAGGTCTTGCTGTAAATGTATCTGATTCTGTGGAAAACCGTGAATAAAGGGAGGAAAATAAACATCTCCTACATTTTCAGAGTTGTTCCTCTTTGATCAGTAAGGGTCTGAGAACATCATCGATTTTACATTGTAAAAAGTTTTTTGTTTTTTTTATTGTTGTTTTATTTAATTAAAGAAGAAAAACAATACAATTGTATTTATACCGTGTATGCACAAATTGTAATGAAGATCATTTATCGGAATGTTATATAGCCAATTGCGAATTTCGGCAATGTAACATAAAATTTTCAGAATAAAAAAAAATGCAGCGCTTTGATAAAAAATACAATTTATTGTATATGAAATGAAATGCAATAAACATTAAGGGATTGTATTTTATGTCTTGCTTTTTACGGAGTTTAATCGGGTTAATTAAAAAAAATATATACTTATTGATTGAGTATGGTACGCACAATCACAGCCAAGCCCCATATCCCAATTTTCTTTCATGATTGATATACATCGGGATCGTTTTACTCGTCGTTTTGACGCTTTATTTTTGACGTTAAATTTGACGTCACGTCAAACGTTCAATTGAAATCGCAAGAGTTATCTCCCCCAGTGTGTTGTACGTCTTTAAATAAAATAGTAGAAACGGCTTTTGTTTCAATAAATCACATTAAATGTATACCTGAGTATTTGATGATCAGAGCATCATCTTTATCCTCATGAGTACAAACTCTATTATGTGTTTATACCAACTCCAATCAATTTTTTTTTCATTATCTTTTTATTTAGTTTCTTGAATGGAATGATTTTATATGAATGTTATTGATTGAACAAGGTTTCGCAATTACTTAATTAATGCCTTCTTCCCGTAGTTTAAAAATAAAGTACATAAAACAGAATTCATTGGCATGCTAAAAATGATCAACATCGAGGTCTTTCTTACTTTGAATGTTATTCATTTGTTGGCAATCAGTGGATGCTTAGGAAGTGATAATGTTACTGCAGAGAAAGTGACGTCATTGAGAAGGACCTTATTGCGAGACTATGACCCTTACTTACGACCACGCAGACTACAGCTTGACACGGTTGTCATTAATGCTAGTTTTATCGTCAAGCGCTTCCACGATCTCAATGAAAAGGAAGAAAAGGTTTCTTTGCTCGGATACTTTCAGTTTCAGTGGAATGATGAGTTTCTTGTCTGGAATAAAGAAGACTACTCGAATATCAGCGACATTGTCGTAAAAACAAATGATATATGGTGGCCAACAATAAGTCTGGGTAACCCTATCGGAAATTTTGAGAACTTACAAAACCACTTCGGCATCTTCCATGTGTCATCCTTTGGAGAAATTAAGTGGTCTCCAGGTGGTCTTTTTTCTGTAGCTTGTGACTTGAACTTAGAAAAGTATCCTTTCGACACCCAAATATGTGATTTTGTGTTTGTGGTACTTGGATACTCTTCAGAGGACGTCATCATCAACGTAAATCCGAATGTCCAACAAGTAAAAGGGACAACAGAATGGGATGTTGTTAGCGCAAATATGTTTGGAACCTCGAGAGAAAAAACTGGACTGACTGTAAGCTTCACTCTTCAGAGAAAGTCTTTCTTCGTGGTTTTGACGGTACTGATGCCCTTATCTCTGCTCTCCATGTTGAATCTTTGTGTCTTTTTGATTCCGGTTGAGTCCGGAGAGAAAACGTCATTTGCTATAACAACATTTTTAGCGTACTCTATTTACCTCTCAGCCCTGGGGTCCTCTCTGTCTGCCAAAGACAACATATATCTGACCATGTACATAGAGATACTGATGATCACTGGTGTGGTTATCGTGCTGATAGTAATTGTGCAGACACGGCTCTTCTTCTACTACGGTGACCATCGTCTGCCATGTTGTCGCATAAAAACTGTGCATGGTGAAGATATTGACGTAAAAAACACCATCACAAGGAAGATATCGCCAGATAATGAAAAAGAGTGTAGAACGTGGGCCAGTAGCATGGGGATATTAGACCAAGTGCTCTTCTTTCTTTTCCTCTGCATTCTTGGTTCAGTAACTGTCTATTACTTTGCAATGATGATGTTTTAACTTCTTGGATTTTAACAGAGTATTTAATAAAACTATTCAAAATAATTGTTCATTAGATTTTAGCATGATGAAGGAGGATATGGAGATAACGAACAGTATTCAATCACAAAGTCCATAAAACAATACAAAACAAGAGCAAAGCAAACACGGACCTCCGAAACATCAGAAGTGGGATCAGGTGCCATGGAGGAGTGAGCTTCCCCTGCTGACCAGTCACACCCGCCGTGTGCTCATTGTCAGAATCATGGAATCCGTCGTCAATTCAGTGTTTAAATAATGGACTAACAATTGGTATGAAAAACGTCAGTCAGCATTTGACTCAATGATAAATTGTATTTGCTGACAAGGTCATTGTATCGACCATAGAATTTACGAAATAATTACTTTAAACGAGACTGTTGATATTCTTGTTTCATCAACTTGCTCGTCGATAATTTACCTCGCACGTAGAGCATGCTCTTGCGTATCGAAACAACTGAGATATATACACTCTGTATGCAGGTGATGAAGGTATATTGCTGCATAAGTAAGGGAAGTTGACGATAGAAAAGTTAAAGTTGTCACGTTTATCATATAGCTTGGTTGTTAGGTTACCATTAACGTCTTCTTCATTTAAAATATCCAAGTATGAAACATATGTGTATGAAACATATGTGTCAAACTCTGTGATATCTTTTATCTCAAGCTCTCGTGGATATATCGTATCGACGTAGGAATGGAAATTACCATTATTAATTGAAAATACGTCGTCGATATTTCTGAAGATCGTGTTGAAGGCCACAGCAAGTGTTTTCTTCTTTTCACGCTTAAGATTTTGCATAAATTCTGCTTCATATGAATACAAAAATAGGTCTGCTAATAATGGAGCGCAATTGGTTCCCATGGGAATTCCAATAGATTGTTTGAAGACCTGGTCTCCAAAAACCACATAGATATTGTCAATCAGAAACTCAAACATCTTCTTGATGTCAACTTCAGAGTACTTGTGTGTGCAATCAGAATCTTTTTTAACAAAATAATTTTGCAAATGACCAATGACCAGGTAAGTAAATTTACGAGTTCCATTTTTATTGATCTCTTTTATTGGATTGATTACGATTTTTGATCGAATGATCATCATGAACGAAATATATGTTTTTTACATGCCCACAGACAAATTCCTAGACACAATCTATCTATCTGACTCTTTCTGCTTCTTCTTCGCCTTCTTCTTCTTCTATAATCACTGATAACTTTACTTATGATGACACCAGTGTATTTGTTGGAAACAACCGTCTCCGAGGTGCCTGTGTATAGTGTAGTTAGTTGTAAAGTGATTTCGCTTGTTGGTAATTTAAATATACTACTTAGTACACAATTTTTTGGTAAGAATGTCATCGACCAGTTCTCTTCTCATATAGTCAGAGAGTCCAGATCCTTTGTAAGAAATCTACATCAGCCTTTTTGCTAATTGGTCTGCATAGGAGACAGTCATCTGCAAAAGGGCGAGCATCTGATAGAGTCCTTTCAGGCAGGTCGTTGGTGTGGAGGAGAAACAGAAAAGGTCCTAAGATTATCCCCTGTGGCACTCCTGACCTTACAGTGCAGTTGTTAAAGTATGGCCCTCCACAAGCACTTGCTGTGCCCTATGTGTTAGAAAGTCGGAAATCCATTGGAGAGTGGCCCTGTACTCCATAGTTATTAAGCTTATGAACTAGCCACTTTTTAAGGACTTAATCAAAAGCTTTTGAAAAGCCAGGTAATTAATATCTACTTGGCTTTTCTTTCCTAGAATTTGTGCCAGTAAGTTGATGGTGGACACCAAAAGACTTAAGAATGAACGCTTTCAACAGAAATTATGTTGACAGTCTAAAAGGTTGAAATTCTCAAGCATGCATGTAGATATTCCATGCCTTGGGTATGTATAATTTGTTTCAGAAGTTTACAAGGGATATAGGTCGATAATTCGAAGCTAAGTGTCCTTGCCCATCGCCAGTCAAATGGATTGTTTCCTGAAAAAGAAGAATGGAAATGGACTTTATGATTGGTGCAAATTTGTCAGCGTGGTCATGTAGTAGCTTAGTGGTATTTCCTCAGGACCAGTAGCTTTGTTGACCTTGGTAGCTTTAAGGAGGGCGTAGATTCCGTTTTGTAACACAAGTACTGTGACACGATGCATGTCCGGGTAGGGCCTAGGTCCCTGGTCTGGCATGTTCTAATTAGTATACACAGAGTGGAACTGGTTGTAGATCTCTGCCTTCCTTGTCACAGTATAACAGACCATCAGCCTTTTTAAGAGTTGCAACATATTGTGAATCTTGTCTTTTTCCCTTGGGATAAGAACAGAATATTTTTATGACTATTAATTTCGCTGCATAAAAAGCTCTTCAATATAGCTGCCATGAGTAGTTCTAAATTCCCTCTGAGCTATTGCCTTCAAGTGGTAGTTACCGCTTCGTCTTCTGGGTTTGGGGTGGATCTTGACTTACAGAGAGCCTTCGGATCAGACGCTTGACTGATGAGTTGATTCATGGTGAAAGTGCCTGCTTCAAAACAGATTGGTCGAACATTCTTCTGAAACACATCTAGATCTATGGCATGGTTCTTAAACTGGGTTCATAAAACATTGATGTCATCATTTATCACTATAATACAGATGACAGGTTTTTCAAGCTTTCCTGAATTGCTTGTGTGTCTGCTCTATTCCATAAGAAAATCTTCCTCTAATCCGGTTTGGCTATAGTGAGCTCGCTCTCTTTTCCTTTCTTATTCTCAAAACTTAATGTTTCCGAAAGAATCCAAATCATTACAAGATTTTATCAAGTTGCTTATATGAAACCTCGTAGTCTATTAAACTTAACTTTACCAGTGAATATATACATGTACACCAGCTAAAATGAAAAAGGAGACTTTCTATCGTCCACTTACCAAGCTTTCTGATAAACGTGACTTGAACTTTTCTTTCGTCAACGTCCCTTATTTAACAATATACCGGTACCATTATCATCTGTATATTGGGTGTATGAAGGATATGGAGATAACGACCAGCACTCAACATCAAAGTCCACAAAACAGCACAAACAGGAGCAGAGCAAACACGGACCTATGAAACATCAGAGGTGGGACCAGACGCCACGGAGGAACGAGCACCCCTCGCTGACCGATCACATCCGCCGTGCGCTCCACGCCACGACCGGGAAATAAGGGGAAAATCCGTCGTCAATTCAGTGTACAAACAATGGACTAACAACCAGCACGAAAAACGCCAGTCAGCACACGACTCCACGACAAATTGTATTTGATAAGGTCATTGTAACGACCATTGAACTTACGAAATGATTACTTTAAACGAGACTGCTGATATTCTTGTTTCATCAACTTGCTTGTCAATAATTTACCTCGTTTTAGAAATTGTTCATACGTAGAGCATGTTCTTGAGTATCGAATCAACTGAGATATATACACTTCTCATGCAGGTGATGAAGGCATATTGCTGCATAAGTTAGGGAAGTTGAAGATAGAAAAGTTAGTCATCACGTTTATCATATACAAGTAGCTTGGTTGTTAGATTACCATTAACGTCTTTTTCAAGTAAAATAACCAAGTATGAAAAAGATGTGTCAGACTCTGTGGTATCTTTTATCTCAAGCTCACCAGGATATATCGTATCGATGTAGGAATGGAAATTACCATTGTTAATTGACAATTCGTCGTCGATATATCCACAGCAAGTGTTTTCTTTTTTCACGCATGATTTTGCACAAATTCTGTACATGTATATATAGTTTCTTAGTTGATTTTATAAACAAGAGCTATTTCTAAGTATGAAAAATGTATAAAAGTAGACAAAATACTGACAAATTAGTTGATGAAGAAGAATAGCAACAGGCTCAAAGTCATTTAAGGTTTTTATTTATACGCTGAATTATCTATGGATTTTTCTGTTTTCCAAAATTATGAGATGGATCAGACAGACTGTGACTGGTCAGCAGTGGATGATCTCTCCTCCGTGGCACCTGATCCCACCTATGTCTTACAAATCTATATTTGCACTGCTCCTGATTTGTAATGTTTGAAAGGGCTTTTGAGCTTGAATACTGTCTCCATATTTCAACAGTTGTGAATACATCTGGTCCAAAAAGTCTATCCTGACCATGTTATCAATAGAATATTTAGCATTTAGTAGTGAGCATCTCTGAATGTAGCGGTTATCCCTGCCAATCTGGTCCTTGTAGGTGTATGTATTTACATGGGAATGGACCTAGTTCAAAAACTACAACCTGATAATATAGGCCATGTGCTGCATCTCAAGCATGAATGGTAGTAAACATTGATAAGTGTAGGTAGAAAAGCGAAATGATTTTTGAAATCTTAACTAAAATAATTGCAAACAGATGAACAAATTTGTGATTCATAACATCATGGAAATTAAATCTTCATGACTTGTCTCACATTCTATTCAACTGTTTCTGTTGGAGGTTGCAAAGTTAAGGATGACAGACAAGACAGATATACATCTGTTAACAAAAGTGACAGTAAAATGAAATTTGAACATATTTTATTCAAATATAAAATATACAATAATATATATAAGAACTACACAACCATTTTAAATATATTATAAAAAAATAAACAAATCTATTTCTAGATGTAGTCCATTAAATATTTAACAAGTGTATAATTGAATACCTGGATCAAAAGATATGTGCCTTAAATGCAAGATTAATGCATGATACAATGTACTTGTATTGTTTACATAAAAATATTGAGCTTATGCAAAAGAACACCTGTCAAATAATAACTTAATTCATATCAGTAAAAAAAAATTGTTCTTTATGTCTGATGATTTCAAGTGTGAAAAAGTGGCATTTAATTTACAAGGTATTATTTAACAATTTGTACATTTTTTTTCTTCTGAAGTATTTTAGATTTTGGCAAATGACAAGAATAATCTAATTGATGATCGATTCTATGATTTCTTTGTTGATTAGATGGTCTAATCTCAGAACATAGTCTGTCTGTTGATTTGATGATTTAGTCACATGATATGCTCTGCACTTTGTTGATTGGATTAAGTCACATGACAGACATACTCTGCTGACTTTTTGATAAGATGATTTAGTCACATGACATAATCTGCTGATTTGTTGATTGGATAAATTAGTCACAGGACATAATCTGCTAACTTTTTGATTGGATGATATAGTCACATGACATAATCTGCTACCTCTCTGCTTGCTGATTGGATGCCAGAAACTTACACTTGTCATATGTTCTGTCATAGCCTTCAATGAAAATATTTGAAATTTGTGACATTGTTGAAATTTGTTTATAAAAATGTATGCATGCTTGTTAAAAAAAATAAGACTGAATCTCGAGTGGAAAAAAAATGACATAAAATTAAAATATTTTTGTATTGTCAAAAATAATCTTATAACATGCTCTACTTACTTATATAATACCTACCATATGGAAAAAATCTGACCATCATCTGTATCGTGGTGTTCATTTTCAGAACTCTGACAGCCTAAAAATAATGAAGCAATGACTGAAAAATACTGTAGAAGTACTTATTCCCATTTGTGCTTAAATTTGTATTTAAATACTGTCATAATTTTTCTTTTTCTTATTTTTTTTAAAATTCATCACAGCACGTTTCATACAATGCCAATCCAAGAAACTTCTGTAATTCTACTCATAGATTGAACAAGGGAATTAAGACACTAAGATTAAAATCAAATGATCCCCTTGTCTAGTCTACAGTTTTTTATGGGTTTATTTTGATATCTTTCAGAAAAAAATATATATAAAAACACTTCTTCTTCCTTATTTCAAAAAATATAATAAATATAAGAAACATATACCTTCCTAATTAAAAAAGAAAAGGAAACATAGGGTATTGAATGCCCTTAAATTTAATAGTTTTTACTTACCTCGGCATGGTCTATGTTTGTGAAGTCTCTTTGATTAACTGTTAAAATCTGCAAATAAACATGTGATTTATGAATCTGTCTAAAACTAAATATAATTTTGCCTTCTACTCCATGTTATACTTTAAAGGCTTGCTTATAGGACACATTTTTATTTATGAAAATGTTTTATTAATACTCAAAACAGCAGAATAACTTCTGTGTGTAACTCTGTATTGTAGTGATCTGAATGCTTAGTGTAACCTTTTTTTTCCCTTTTTTTGTTCTCTTACCTGGTCCCCTTCCCTCAGTCCAAGTTTGTCTGCCTCACTGTTGGGCATCACCTGAAATTTCAGTAGTGATTTGTTAATAGCTTGCTGTGTCACACATATTTTTATTTATAAACATGTACCAGAGACAGGTTTATGTCACTGATTTGAATTGGATTTGAACATGGAGCCTCTTGCATTCAGCTAAAGGCTTAACCCACTAGCCTAATCTAGTAGGTAGTAATGTGTCTTATACTATCACAATGCCCCCCTCCAGAGATTGAGATGTCCTCATCTCTTTTGTAGAGATTCTGTCTGTTAGGCAAAGTTCTGGGGGACAATCACTCTTACTCACCAGAGAATATGCAGTTCTAAAAGTGAGCATGTATATGGCTCTGCTTGGGACTGAACCTGGGACACCTGGCATGCCAGCTGCAGTGTTACCAATTGAGCTAAAGGGACTAGCCCAAGCTAGTAGGATGCAATTTATTTTCCTCTACCACAAACAAATGTGGCGGTTAGCCTGATTTTATCGCCAGTGGTGGATGGTTCAGTTGGTAGAGCACCTAACCGGAGATTCAGGGGGCCCAGGTTGGAATCTCGGTCTGGTACACTGCATTTTCTCCTCTCCCATTACACAGACATAGCAAGCACTATATTGATTACATATATACCAAATATTACTAATGTGTAATAAATAAATTTTATTAAAGTTGGAAATGAATCTGACCTTTGACACAAAAATTCCACAGTGATGTTCCTGGCCACCACGAATGTTGAATCCAAGCTGTGAAAAAAGGAGTATACATTATTATTTCTACTGTACATCAATGTTATCTTGGACTTTTATATAACAATTTTCTTTTCTGATTTTCAAAAAAAAGTTGTCCTTAATCCTTGGCCATATATTTCTTTTTTAAAATTTGCTAAAAGCTTACACAGTTTCTAAATGGCTATGATCCATTGCCTACTTTCAAATTTAAAGTTTTTTTTTTAAGACATAGACCCAAACTGGGGTTTATGAATTCAAATGATCATAGATAACCAACAAAATAACATACAAGCCTGAAAAATTGTTGTTTATTATACACATGTATGTAGAAAATATTACTTGTTCTGAAGCTCTCATCCTCTGTAGAAGTAACTCCCTGGGAAGGAACTCCCTAATGTCATTGTTGTAGTCAGGATGGTGAACTCTCTATAAGTGAAAAATAATGAAATATTTCATGTCACTTAAGTCTGAGACTGAATGTAAATTTTAATATCCTAGAATTTCACAGAAAGTTCGGGAAAAAAAGTCACTTAAGTCTAATCATCAATGCTTGGTTCAATGGCTCATCCTGGATGCCTATTTTCACAAATTTGCTTTTCATTTAATAAAGACAAAAAGTCGTAGTTAAATGGCTACTAATATTTATACTAGGTATGTTAAAAAAGCAATCCAAAATGGAGATAAATTACACATTGATACGTTTGGACATTTTTAAGTAAAAGATGTATTTCTTGTATTGTTTGAGTAACTGTCCATCACTTCTGTACTACGAATCACCGGAATGCCTGTAATCACCGAAATACCCTATGAAATCACCGGAATGCCACCGAAATGCCCCTTATTTTGTTATAAAACTATAAAAATTTAATAAATATTGATTCTATCAGATGTTATTAGGTATATTCACATAATAAAATTTTATATTATTACACGAAGATTTTTTTATCAAAATATATGTACTTACAATGTATCATCAAAGAAAGATAACTCTCGCTACATTGAAGCATGAATGTGATCTGCATATTAACCAATTAAAAACAGAAAACGATGTAAGTTTTTATCTGTTTGATAAATTATTTGAATATCAATTGTAGAAAAATAAGTAAATGATTTATTTATTATTTTGTAAAAAAGGACAATTGAAATATTGAGATTGCACAACAAAGAGGCTTTATTTCCAATGCAAGTTATCGCCCTTTGAACTACTTGACTCTTTGAGATGCAACACGTGAAAATATTTAATTTTGCTAGGAGTTATGAATTTTTGAAAAGTATAAGCATTAATTTTTATGAAAATCATCATGTAAAGTCATATGAAGGAGCATTTCGGTGATTTTGTTGGGCATTTCGGTGATTAAGGGGCATTCCGGTGATTGGTGTTACCCTCCATCACTTTGTGTGAGGTGAGGCATTGATTGTTAATTTAAGAAAAAAGTTGATTTTGTAGCTAAATAAAGCTACCTCAGGTAGGTAAATAAAGCTATGTAGGTTATTTAAGCTGCGTAGCTAAAACTAGAAATCTAGTCAGTAGTGATTGTACCAGACCTGTTTACCAAGAGATAAATTCTAAGAATTTTTTGACAGCCCTGGGTTAATTATTTGACAGCCCTGGGTTAATTATCCTGGCGTATTGTATTTTTGACCTATTTAGATGTAATTTATTAATTTATAGCAAACTTCATAGAAGCTGAAAAACTACGGGCTTAAAATGTTAGCATATGTGTCTATGAATAAAATTACATAACCCAAACTCCAGTTTTGTGTTTATTTCATTTATATGCCATAACATGGAGAGGGTGCATTTTTACCTACAAAAATATTAGCATCTTGTGTTTTCAACCTTAATATAGAATCAACGACCAAACAGTATTGGCTTTAAGTATCTGTTGGATGTTCCAAACAATAAAATTACGATTGTCTGTCTTTCAAAAAAACATTGAACAAGTTGCATATTTCGGTTGCAAATACATTTATTCGTTGGTTGAACCCATCTGTCAGAAGATGTGCATTTCCAATAGATTTCAATGAAATTACGTTGCATTTTTCAGTTAAAATCTGTAAGAAAGTGTCCATATCTAAGGGAGAAAAACAATCGTTTGGTCCACCCATTCATTTCAATATACATGCGTCTCTTTGACAGAGATCTTAATTTTCTTTCGGCAAAATGTCATAAAAAAAATCTTTATAATTAACCGATTACGGCTTTGATTAATCAACAGATAAAATGTACATTAGTAAAAAGACAAGAATTTCTGACATCGGACTAAAACCATGGAGGGAATTCCGTTGAATTAATTATTTTGGGTATTTTCACTACATTTGTGCTTGAAAGGTATTTTTCCAAGTGTAGCAACGGAAAATAATGTTCTTCCGTGCGGTATCTGCACGTGAAGCAGATTGGGAAAAATAGGTCGAAAATACAATACGGTTGAAAATAGGATAAGAGACGATACATGAATTACACTGCAATAACTACATTGGCCATATGATCAGTTATGAAGGGACAAGGCGTAGTGAAATTCTTATAACCTCTTGTGGTGGAATCCATGGTGGAGGTGGCTCGTATGGTGGTAATCTTGCCCGAACCAACTCAATTCTACTCTGGTGTTGTTGGTTCATTCCATTCATCATAAAAATTGATCAATGTTTGTGTACTTCTTTGTCTACAGCACGAGCTCTTGCTGAATTAAAGCGCACAGCCGACGATTTTACCCAGAGTTCCATATCAAAACAAAGACAACTCTTGTACTTCCTTTTCCGCCTCGAACGTGAATATGGCAGTAGGAAAGAATAAGAGGCTTACTAAAGGGGGCAAAAAAAGCTCCAAAAAGAAGATGTATGTATATGAAAAGATCAAGAAAATTAAAAATAATATTTTTCCTCCATGTCGAGCTCACAACTTGCGATGATGCCCCTTATTGATCGCGATATCTAGGGATTGAAAAGTTGGTTACATGAATGTCATGTGTAGTTTACTAGTTTTACTCCTGTATTCTCTAACGTAAATATAGTCAGATGTACGTTTTTAGTCTCTGAATGACTTCAGACACGTGAAAGAAGAAATTATAGGCGTAGAAAAGAATGTATTGGAATATTTCTGCTAGCCTATCGAAATTCAAAGGACAAATCCAGTTCAATGTTGCATGTATTCATGAACATGACATATGATGTATATACAAGATATTCAGTTGTTATTGTTTAAATTTCTGACGACATCTTGATTTGTAGTGTTGACCCTTTCACAAAGAAAGACTGGTACGATGTCAAGGCACCCAGCATGTTTGTTGTCCGCCAAATTGGGAAAACTTTGGTCACTAGGACACAGGGAACAAGTGAGTTCACATATGTATCATTAACTTTACATTAGCACAAATATTAGCACATATTTTTGTTCCTTGGATAACATTAGAAAATAAAAAAACCTATTGTGTAAAATGGTAATTAAAGTGAAATGAAGCACATACGTCTATGAATGCAATTGTTTTGTTGCCATTCATTTTGTCTAAAGGTTTAGATGTAGTTGCAGTTATACAATGTTTTATGATATGTTTCTAAATAAATTTAAATTTTCTGTGCAGGGATTGCTTCTGATGGCTTAAAGGGGCGTGTGTTTGAAATCTCTCTGGCTGATCTTCAGAATGATGAAGTATCATTCAGAAAGTTCAAACTAATGGCCGAGGAAGTTCAAGGCCGTAATGTCCTGACCAACTTCCATGGCATGGATCTCACCAGGGACAAGCTGTGCTCCATGGTGAAGAAATGGCAGACCCTGATCCAGGCTCATGTGGATGTCAAGACTACAGACGGTTACCTTCTCAGAATGTTCTGTATTGGGTTCACCAAGAAGAAGCAGTTCCAAGTCAAGAAAACTTGCTATGCCCAACACACACAGGTATACAAATCAGGTGGATTTATATGGAGAAAAAAACCAGAGTGTTTTATGTTGAAGGGTAATTTCAAACAATACATCACATTAGTTTTTCGAAGGATGCCAAAAGAAGGCAAATGCTGTCAACAAATGCAAAAATATTTTCATAGTCAGTATTACAGAGCACAACTTTAGGGATAATATTGAGTAAAATTGTTGAAAGTACCCATTCTCTAAAAGTTTGACATGCAACTTTATTTATCTTGATTAAGGATTTTTATGAACAAATAGAGTTGATGAAGTGTGATTGACTAGAAGTTTAGGCATTGAATTATTTTGGTTCTATCAATAATCTTTTAACACATAGTATCTAATACAAAAAAAAATTGTTACAATACATTATTACCATTGGAGCTATCAGTGATGACATTTTATACTGTACATAATACTTTTGATGATCATACAGTTTCAGCTTTGTCTGAGAGTAGCTCACTGATGAAATTTGTGACAAATATATTTATATTATGGGAGAATTCAAGCAGACTGTCCAGAATGTAAATCCAGAGGGAAAAAAATTAGGCCTTTTTTTAATTTATTAGTTCTGGCATTATTTAGCTAATCAGTCTGGTTATTCCAGCATTTTCCCACAAGTCTGCTTTTGACAAGCTGCATTTCCCATTCCACTCATCTTTCTCTCTGTCCCTCTATTAGATTCTTCATATTTAGGTCAATTTTTTCACACTGAGTGAGTTGATCTAGAACTAGTTTATGGAGAAGTGTGTATTGTGGGATACAAACCCCAAAATAGTTTTGTTGACATCTTTTTGATAATTGTTCAGTCGAATTTGCAAAATTGAAGATCTTGTACAAGATAAGCTAAAATCATGAGGGGAAGATTAGAAATAGTGTACTGTGAGTGTGACTTCAGTTTAATTCTATAACCATTGTCTGGATCACTTAACATTAAGGGAGACATAGAATCATATATACATTTCCAATGTCTTTGTCCAAGATAAAATAGTTAATGTAAGGAATAATTGTCATATTTTTCAATTTCATGACGATGATCAATCGATTCGCTTGCGTGATAATTTTAGGCATTTATGCAAATTATCATGCAAGCCAATTGATTGATCACATCATGAAATCGAAAAATTACACAGTAATTCCTTAAATTAATCTTTATTCAGTTGGTGTACAGGGTTTTAACTCTTTCAACACTGAGTAACTTTTATCAAGCAACCCCCAGTACACTGAGTAACTTAAGCCATCATTAGAAAATTCATCTACCATCAGAAAAAATACAATAACTTCTTTAATAATTAAAATATTTTAATAAAAGACACATCATTAGAAAGGTAAGACATTTTTCTTTTAGATGGTATAAAATTTATATGCATTTAGAATTATTTTACAAGACAAAAGCGCCGATACAAAATAATATTTTGTATTTTAAATGATCTTATGTAATATTTTGTAAATTTGCTGCGATGAAGTTTCAAAATCACATATGTTCTTACCATCGTTTCAAAGAGAAATTATTCCCGATTAGAATGATATGCAATATGTCATTATTCATTGAAAAAATAAGTCCAAAAATAAATAAATAAAACCTGGTGTTCTTGTATATTGAGAGATCTCTGGGGCATCGTAAACATGGTCCATCTTGGAGCCTTCATAGTCCGATTCCAAGTCAAGTTTCTCCGACTACCTTTCACAACAATGTTTATTATGATTATCTTTAATGTCTATGAAGTTTATAATGTCCAAATCCCCGTTTTTATTTGAGATTTCGTTGCCAGAAACATCGTACTTTTCGATGTTTACCGCCATTTTGCTAGTTTCTTTGTTTCTTTAAAAATTCGCCTAATTTTCCATTTTTCCCGAGATTTTTGCCATGTGGTCCGCCATTTTTGTTACAGGATGTTTATATCAATTTACCCATAATTCATAGCGAAGATTTTGCGCAGAGAATACTTTCTATTTCTAAGAATAAACATGTTACTTTCAGTTTTGTGTCTGAAACCTCCACAACGGTCTACCGTGTTGAAAGGAGAAATTTTATCAGACCGTTGTGGAGGTCTACAGTGTTGAAAGGGTTAAACTAACTTGTCATCCTTGATCGCCATGTGGGCTACGAAACCTTGCAATTTTGGGGCCCACATCAAAATTTATTCGCCCACAAATTATCACACCTTCTATTGAATAAAAATACAACAATTCCATTTTTCATAATTTTTTTTTTTCTCATATGCTTCTTGTTTCTTTTCTATCCGTAGAAATATTATGCACGACTTTTCTAAATTTGAAGTTGAACTCTTCTGCTTAAAACGATTGACATGGTTATTAAACATCATATATTCAAGCACATGGCAGGTTTTTTCACAGACACAACAAAGATACTTTTTGGTTTGTTGGGCTCATTGAGGCGTCGATGCCATATTGTGTCTATCACAATCACTCAGACGCTTTATGTATAAGTACTTCTCACTGGTAAATATAAAGCACTTTACCTATTACGAAATTTTTCAAAAGAAAAAAAACGGAACATTCGGACAAAATTGAAAAACAAATATTTATTATCGTAATTTTTTTAATCGCCATGTGGGCTACTTAAATACTTAATTTTAAGTAGCCCACAAGGAAAATTGGTCACAAATTGCGAGTGGGCGACTGTTAATTTCAAACCCTGGGTGTATCATCAGGCATGATTTATCACTGCAGGGCACTCACACCCATTTTTGGTACTGGGGCCGGGGCCATTGAAATTGGGGGAAAAGCGACATTTTTATAAAAATTGGGAAATTTTTACCAGTTATAATTTAAACTCTTACATCATTGTCTTGCTCTTAGTAGAAATATTTTTTCTACACTGACAACAGTACTGCAGGGATCAAACTTAACTTTTTGACCACTGTAGCAAATATCAGCAGATTTATTTTTACTATCAAATTGTAATTTTGAACTTTTCCTAGCATTTTTTCTCCTTATAGTGATTCATATAAGATTTAAATAATCTATTAAAAAAATAATAATTAACCTCTTGGAAGCATTTAGGCCATTTTATTACAGATGAAATCTGAACAGATATAAAGTAAATCAGTTGTTTAATTTAAAAAAAATCATTGTTATAAATTTAAAATTAAATCATTAAATACACTGGGAATATTTTTTGGAAAATTACATAACTTTTTAACTCAAGTTGTTTAAGAGATCGTAATTAATTTAATGGAATATCTAACATTACATTGTATCTGATTGTATTTACCATATAAACAAAGGAGTGGAGGAAATTCAGATAAAAAAAAACGATCATTTTTGGAAGTAAATAAGACAGGTAGCGCTGCAAAATGGATAAGATTATGGGGATTTATAAACTGTAGGAGCATGGTACCTAATTTTTTTTTAATTGTTAGGGAATCTAATAGCAAAATAGTGAATAAAATACCTGTAGGCCTAGAGCTTCTCATTCAGTCAAGATTGGTAATCTGAATTTTTTACAAGACCTTTTTTTCTGGCAAAAGGTGGCGAACACAGGTCGCTTTTAATTTGCAATTTTTTATTTTATTTCTCATTTCAAAGAGTATTTTCCATTAATTTCGAGCCCTGACATCATAGATCTTCACATTCTGCGACATGTTGTGAATGAACAAGTCGTACCTACTTTACTACAGACGACTTTCGTTTTCATACTAAACTGGTTCCAGCATATAAACAAACTACCAGTTCATAACACGAACGTGTTTCCTTCATATCTTAACAGTGCTTTTACGATTGTCAAAGATATGCTTTTTTTGTTACAGTAATGAATTTGAAGCAATCATACATTGGGAATTTTTACCCTTAAATTTGGGAAAAAAGGTACCTTTTTCACGTTGGGAATGGGGCCGAATATCGGCCCCAATTATAGAGAATCGAGAGCCCTGCACTGATCTCATGTAATATCTGATGACCTTTTTTTTTCTTGACAATATTAGTACATTTTTCAGTGCAGTTTATTTTCATGTTTCCCATATTTTTGCTCAAATACATGTACATAAATGCTTGAGAATAAATTTCAAACAAGGATAAAGTATTTTGTTTCTGTTATAGGTGAAGACCATTAGGAAGAAGATGGTTGACATCATTACAAAGGAAGTGACATCCAATGACATGAAGGAAGTCGTCAACAAACTGTGAGTGGGATTTTTTTTTTCTTCTGTAGGTCGGATTGTGCACTGATCAGATTATTATAATTATTAGGGTCCTGCTATGAGGATGATGTATAGTGATCAGTCTGTCTGTCCAATTTTATTTGTACTTTTGTACTTCCTCTCTCTTTTGCCATTAATTAAGACTTGAAACTTTACCTATAGAGTGCCCATGGGTAGAGGGTCAGTAGTAACCTTGGTATGATTTTCTAGATTAAAGATCAAGGTCACACAACCTCTCTGTGTAAATTCCTGACAAAATAAAAAGGAATTAGACTTGTAATAGATGTAAAGAACATTCATGGGTACCAAAGAGGATGTGTAGTGACCTTGAACAATTTTCTGGATTAAAGGGATCATGAAATCTTCCTTAAAAAGAAAAAAAGCCATATGTTGAGGCCCCAGCATATTTTTCTCTCCTATGGCCCAGTCAGGATTAAATTTCACACAGATTGTCATTTTGTCAGTGGGTTGAAGTTCAGTGACCTTGAAGCAAATTTCCAAGCAATAGTCAAGTTGGATAAAACTAGGTGCATAAATATTTTCTCTCTCTTTTGACCAACTGGGCTCAAACTTCTTTCATCGAGTGCTCATGGCGAGAGATTGTGCAGTAACCTTGAATCAATTATTTAAATGAAAGTTCAGGGTCAGAAAACCTCTGTATAAAATCCTTGTACAGAGAGCATACTTTCCCTATCTTTGGCCTCACCTGGCCAAAACTTCACACATTGCTTGCACATGGGTAAAAGGTGTACAGTGACCTTGAACTTATTTTCTGAGTCAAATGTCAAGATCGAAAACTTTTGTATACCATATAGAGTAATTTCTCTTCCCTTGGTCCAGTATGGCTTGTACTTTACCAACAGTTTAAGGGTTGAGGGTGTGCAGTGACATTGAATTAATTTTCAAAATAAAAGGTCAATTTTGTGAAAATCCTTGTCTGGAACAAATTTTCTTGACCCTTTACTTGAAGAGTGCCCTTGGATAGGGAGACTTTCATTCATATATCCTTTGCTAAAAGCAAGGTCCTTTGACTGTAGTTGCTTGAGTTGCTGAAAGTTACAAACTTACAATACAAGTTGTATTTATTGCTTAATGCTTAAAAATCTTTTATAAAGAACATACTGTTATAAATGGATCTCACCAAGCATTCAATTTGTATGAGACTTTGTTTTATTTATAATCTTTGTTCGGTCGAGCTTTGTAGTATTTTGATTACCTGTTATCTTTTTACAGTATTCCCGACAGCATTGGAAAGGACATTGAAAAAGCCTGCCAAGGAATTTATCCCCTTCACGATGTTTTCATTCGTAAAGTTAAAGTGCTGAAGAAACCTAAATTTGACATCGGTAAACTGATGGAGTTACATGGAGAGGGCGGAAGTAAAACTGTCATCACCGACTCCGGCGAGACCGTGGCGCGACCTGAGGGATATGAACCTCCCGTCTTACAATCTGTGTAAACTGCCATGGTGAAAAAAAAAACTGTAATAAAAATTGTACAGAAAGTACGGCTTCTTGTTCTGAACTACAAAGATTGATAAAGAGGGTAGTTGTACAAACGTTTATGTGTAGAAGGCAGGTATATATGTACTCCTAAGAAGCTTAACCCAGTGGTGCATATGTTAAATCTATAGTTTTATCTATATGTCATGTAATTGTCTCATATAGATCTGCACATCACTTCTTCTTTGCCACAGTACACACTTTGATATCTGGAATTATTTGATAAATAAGAGTATCTTTAACAGGTCGGGTACACTACCTAATATGGAAGGAAATTTTCATCACACCCCTTCACACACGCTATTGAATGAGTCCCAAAGCATGACGGTCTACTACCTGGTTTGAATTCAATAGCGACTTGATTTTATTTATTAAAGAATATTTTATTCACAGATGCAAAAGTGAATAGGATTGGGCAGCAGGCTCAGCCTATTTTAGCCTAGTCTAAACCTAGTTTAGACTCGTGGTTTACTGTTGAATATTTACTTGTCACCAAAAAAACCCACAGAGCTTCTCTTTTTGTAAGGCCAAAATTGAAAGATTATATTCCAAAGACAGTGCTCCATGCTCTTATTTAATATTGGAGTTTGTTTTAGATGATAATTAGTTGCTTCAGATACCCTACATACGCTTTGATGTTTGCATATACATAAAAACATTTAGAATATCAAGAGGTGAAATAATTGTGCACCATGTACTGGTAGACGAGAGCACCTAGGTCTCTTTGGACAATGGTCAAGGCTGATGTACTACATGTACAAGTTGATATAAGGCTACATAAAGCAAATATTGTATATGTAAGCAAAGAAATGAATGATAATACATCATATAATTATTTCATCTCTATCATAAATCTCGGGGGAAAAAATGAAAGGAATTTTCAAGGGATAATTTAAACTGCCTTATATTTTCAACACAACTGAGTACTTGTAGTAGCCCATAATGCATTGCGACTCATTCATCATTGAGTTAACAGATAGCCAATTTACTTAAACAATAAAATGCTTTCTTTGGTTGTTAGTACGGGAATGAATGAAGCAGCTGTTGCAGAAAAAATACATAACCCGCTTACGCGTGTATGTAATTTTTTTCTGCAATAGCTGCGACATTCTGCAATAGCTGTGACATTCATTCCCGTACTAACAACCGAAGAAAGACATTTTATTGTTTATATTTATGTCTGTTTATTATATAATAATTTAAAGTAGGATTAAAAAGATTAATTATTGTATTAATGATGAGAACGTCTGTACTTTTTACTGATGGAACAGCCACTGATCAAGAAATCTATACAGGCGACATGCCGACTGTAGTTCATGCACTGATTAACGCAATGGGTTTTCTTAGAAATAAAGGAGAAAATATTCAGCGGATGTGAATATATGCCAATTTATGCTGACATCAGAAAATCTAGTGGTCTTGACCTGTTTAAGGCCTAAAAAAGTTGTTCATTTGCAGTAACTCAACCAACCCATTTGATTACTACCAGGTGGATTATTTTCATCCTCCTGATCAATCAGCTGTCAGATGCAAATTAGTATTTTTAATTGCAGCTTTAATACATGAGAACACAGAAATGTCCCATTATTTAGAAGCATTCATGATGAAGATGTGCACCCAGAGTGATTCTTTGATTTATTGACTGTGTATTGGGGCAACATTCTTTGATTTGTGGTAGTCACTATCTCTCTCAGATCAATTTGCCAGACAAAACTGTCCTCTTGTTTCTTCATGATAATCAAGGGGCTATAAAGCATGAAGTTTAAGGTTATACATGTTTTTGATTTTATTGAACTACAGCAAACTGTAAAATAACAATATTTTAACAAATCCCTGATAAGTACAATATCATTGTTATCAAGTAAAAGATTCATACATTTATAATAATTTTAAACAAAATATAAATTAAATAGATTGCAACCTCCCATAGGTAAACTGGGACTCAATAGTGTACAAAATTTCAAGTACTTCAAAAAAAACAATTAACCAAACAACTTTATAAAATCTTCATTGTAAGAGTAAAATTGAATTCACTAACTCAAGATTTTTTTTTATTTTTATTGCAAAATTTATAATGTCAAGACTGTTCACGAGGAAACAACACTTTTGTAAAACATTTTGAAATCCTTAATACTAAAGACAACATTTATAAATGTAAACATAACTTAATAGACAAAGGGGAATAACTTAAAGAAGACAAACTCGTCTGGTAGACTCAATATTCTTTGAAAATCTAATTGGAAAACAAAAAGTAAAAAATGCATCTACAAACCAAATTATCATAAAAATAAAACACTGTACAGATTGCAACAAAGAAACTGAATAAATCAAAACAATTAACTGTGTGCACCACAACAAAGAAACTATAGTAATATTAATTAATCTATATTCTATAATGAACCACAACAAATTATTCAGGATAACAGATACTGCTACACATCGGGGAATATAATTAAAACTTGACATGCACCTGGTAGTATTTTGATATTCTTCATAATAATCCATGTACAGTAAAACCATATTATCTTGAAATCATCATGCCGGAGATTTAATTTTGAGATATTATCGGATTCAAGAATGCAAGCCTAAAAGACAGAAAAAAAGTCATTCACATAACCTAGATGTCTGAGATTATCAGTATTCAAAATAATGAAGTTTAACTGTACATATATATCAGGATTTAAAGTACTGCAGTGATTGATTGGATGATCAGAACAAGTTTTTATTTATTGTGGAACATTTACAGAGCAGTAATGATACATGCTGTGTGATTTTACGGGTGTATCGTGTTCTTCCAAATTTATGTAACACCTCATCACAGTATCAGTTACTAAGAGCTAGAATTTTTCCAGCCTAAAATACCATAACATCTATATAATGTAATATTAAAATGGCTCTCATCCAACTACTAGTATTTCTTTTCCACATCAGTCATCGTCGGAAACCCACGGGTGATCTCGTCTTTACTTAAGTAAAGACGAGATCACCCGTGGGTTTCCGACGATGCACATCAGTATACAAGGACTGGTTTTCAAGTCTAAACTTTTGGTTTGTTTTAGTTAACATATCAGATTACACTATATAATACAATGCATGAAAGACACTCCTTCACCTTGATTGTCATGAGTCCATATAATACCATCACAAATGGTCACATACATAATACCAGTAGTAATAATACTGCACAAAAATACCCAAAGCATCCACATTATTATATGCCATATAATCTAACACCATAGTAAATTTTTAAATACATGATCAATTAGTTAGAATAATCTAACTGTGTCTCGGTACAAACCGGGTCCGTAGGACACTATCATTTTAACGATAGAACATTCTATCTAATGATCAATATTCAATATAAATATTGTAAGATGCCCATGAGATTCCACCTTGATACAGTATATAACTTGTGAGAATAAAAAGGACCAATACCATGTAGTAAAATGTCAGAGATGGACTGATCAGATGGACTTCATTAAATAAGTCAGATTGGCACTGGTTTTAGAATGACGGCCATAATTTTGGAGTCAGCAAAATTATCCACATTGATGTTCAAGGCCAAATGGTTGCCACGTGAACAAGTGTAGGTGGGAACTTGTTCCACTTGAATGACATTTTCCTCTTCATCGAACACAATTACAGCTGCCTGGACTCTGGCCTCGCCGTTCACTGTCGCTGAATCATGACAGAAGATCTGGAGGGTCCAGTTATCCCCGTTTTTACGATACGTGATTTTCCACTCTCCTTCTCGTTTATCTGTCGGTACTGGTCCTGCGTAAGTCCTCACATCCACCTGAATTCCAAAGCGTAGAGTGTTCTGCATTCTAACAGTATCCACTGCCAAGTCCGTGTAATTTCTGGGCATGTAAAATGGATCACTGAACGAGATATTTAGCTCAGTCTGGGTAGGACACAGAGATCGGAATCTGTAGGCTTTACCAACCAGAGCAAGAATCAGGTCCTTACACTCTTCATTCTCCGATATCGCACAGTTCTCTATTTCATATAACTGATTAACCATCATCTGTGGAAATCGAATCAAGGGAAGCAACTTAGATGCGTTCTCTTTCAGTTGTGGCAGATTGGCCTCGTGGTTTAACCAGGTGAGGAGTGAATTAAACAGCACATATTCATTGGGAATGACCAGTTCCGAGTTCTTCAGCATGTCGAATACGAAATCAAAATCCATGGACTTCCACTCCTCAAGTTTCAGTAAGTTGTCCGAGTTCCAGGCTATTGTTTTGGCACACTGATCAATCAGGTCTGTCAGTCCCAGTGCCTTTGACCAGGGATACCACTGCACAGCGTTTTTAATTTCTGGAGATCGGGCATACTCCACCATGTAATTGGTGCACAGTCGTTTTAGGGAGGTGACATTATATTTGTCTGCCAAGCACAAAATTCCAACAGCTGTTTCCACAGTTACTGCAACTTCAGCTGTATATAGAAATCTCAGGAACTTTTCAAACACAGGTTGGCACTCTTTTGTTTCGCTGAGTTCAATTTCCTTCATGTTTTCCTGAGACCAGCGACTCTCGTACAGCATGGTTCGGAACACATCACTAGACTTTGCCAAGACAAATTTGTGAGCAAAGAAAATGCTCTCTCCAACCTTTAGTTGTACGTCACTCAGTGCCTCCTGGTTAAAGAACTGTGACACATTGTGAATGAAATTGACCTCGTCCCGCAACACGTCCCCATCCACAGGATCGTCCATATTCTCCTCCATCTTCTGAAAAAAAAGAAACAAAAATTAATAATCTGGGAAAATATTATCTAACAATTTGTTAAATTTAGGGAGACTTTACTGAAATCTGCAAACAAATGTCCAATTGTAGCCGTAACCTGTATTTATTTACATGTGCAACCAAATCACTACAGAAATAATGAACTAAAAGAAATTAAATCACCCTCACATCAAGCACCGTTATATCATGCCTATTTATATCAACAATATCACTCTACAACTGCACATATACAATGTAGTAGCTGAAAAGAGATTAACATCATTGAACTGAGAAATGCTTTTCATACCTCTGGGAACTTTTGATTCCACAGTTTGATCAGCTATTTGTTATATCACCTGTACTGGTTTACCTTGATTTCTTACCTGTGATCAATCAGCTATATTATTTAAAACATGCTAAACATAGTCATTTCTCCTACACACAATAGCATTCAAGTAATAGGCTGTCAAATGTTCTGTAATTAATAGAACTTCAAGGATTTCCTAAATTGTGTAAGACAGCTTTTAACAACGGAAACACAAATGCTATGGAATACACATGTAGTTACGTACGCTCTCCAGAAAATTTCCTAAATACCTTTAATTACACAATACTTCCACTTTCATATACCTGGTTAAGTAAATATTTGTGTAATTAAGGTTCTGTTTTTGTCCGATTCCTGACACTAATTCTTATCAGAGAGTTGAACTTTACCTTATAGTGAGGGTAAAACACAGTAATAACTCCTTAGTCAAGCATGTATATTATTCCTGGACCAGTATATCTTTGTATGCGAGTGTCATATTGATTCTAATTCCTATTCCTGACCTGTGTGACCAGTGTCCAGTCTAGGTCTTCCAATAAAATCAGCCACACATTGTCACCTGGCGATCAATTACCCATCACCATGTCATATAACTCATTTCTCTGTCCAGAGCTTTTTTGGTAACTTAATACCTACTTTGAGTGGTCAGTCTACTTATAATTAGGCCTCTATCCACTAAGCGTTTTACCTTTCTACACCTGTTGTATATAACAGCTGAGAACTACCTTAGAGGAGTTTGGCGCCGGAGTGACCGACACGTCCACTTCCAGACTTGGTTCCTCGCGTGGAGGATCAGGATTAACTTGGTCTGGATTATCTCCCATTATATCATCACCGCGGAACCAATACACAGTAGGCTCTCTGGCCGAGTGACAACCCACAAGTAAACACAGATTAATCCACTACACTCACATAAATAAATAAACCGTGTGGATATATGTGGCATAACCCACAGGTGATTTCTTTGTCCAGTAAACAAATCCAGTAAATCAACAGCCCCTTCAGTCAAGATTAATGAGCTACAACTTTTATGTAGACAGGAGGTTAACGAGAATTGTAATTAATTTTTCTAAATTAATTAAAATTTATACCACCAATGAAGTGTAGGGGAACCTGTCTATACACAGCTGAACTCATGTCCATACATACATATTGACACCACGCCTCATTAAATGAAATCCACTAAAATCCAACACAAAGAAAAAAACCATTTAAATAGATTATAATGTAGACACACAAAGGTAAAAGTGGGTTGAATGACACCTTGGACGAGCCAGTAATTATACCTGTAAAGGTGTCCTACATTATACACCTATACCTGTCGTACTGTACAATTTACCTATATCTTTTGTCACAAAATTACTTATTTAAGTTAATAATATAAAAATTATACTGACACTGACTAAGATTTAAAACTTACCCAAATCTTATTGTATTCTTTTTCACGTTTACAATGCACTTGCTTTATTCTCCTTAGGTGGTACATGTATTAAAAAAAAATTTAATTGGAAGTTTTTTGGTACCAATAGATGCAAAAGGATCAAATATCTCATATAATACCTATTATGTAAATCCAGTTGTACAATTCTTTTATGTCATGCTAAACTGAATTTTTCTATTAAAATAAAACTTCTCATATTGCTGAAGTGGAAATTGGTAATCAATATTCATTTACTTCAGTATTTAAATATTGTTCATCAGATGTACTTTAAGCAGAAAATGATCCCAAGTGTCATTTTTTCACATCCAATAAACATTTTGATTAATGATGTACCTCTCCTTCACTGTAAAACATTAAAAAAAATCCTCCTGGCCTGGTCTAAAATTCCTAGAAAAAGTCGACCTGAAAATATCTCCTGAGCCTGAAATTTCTAAATTATATATTCAATATGAACATTACAGACTTTTACAAATAAAAAATCAATAAAATTTGTTGTTTTTTTTTCTTACCAACTTTTTTTTTTATTTCTTTGATGCAGGACTTTCTGGGTGAGTTACATTTGATGAAATACACATACTATACTCCATGTTGTGGGTGACAGAAATCCTGATTATCTACCAGAACCTCCCTCCACACACTCAGACAAAGGAGGATGTTAACATCTGCTGGTCATGTGATCGGTGAACGTCCCTGTTGATCTTCGATCCTTTGTCCAACTCCTCTTCTGTTAAACGTGAGGAGCTAAAATCACAAGAACAATATTAGTCACCTCTCTGTGAGAAACAATTTAACTGAAACTACCAGGTATCCCTTTAAATATCAGACAGTAGTATATGGGTGTAATTTCAACACTTAAAAAAAAAATTATTTTGATTGGATCATTGCCTTGTTCAAAAAAAAAAACAACACTGTGAAGAATGAAAAAACCCATAAAGGACTGAGTTACTGACCTGTATTTATCTAATACATTATTTAATCACACTGCACTGTTCTATTTCTCTGCTACAGTAAGAGAAGGTGAAAGTTCAGTCATATTTTTATGCCCCCAAATTTGAATATTCAGGAGTAGATAGTTTTGCCCTGACTGCCCATCTATCTGTCGGTCTGTTTGTCCTCAAAAACTTTAATCTTGGATATAACTGGGAGGGGCTATGACTTTCGTATTTCACAGGTGTATTCCTTGTGACAAAACCTTTCTTTAGGTACCACAAAATTTGAATTTGTGACCTTGGAGTTTGACCCACTTTTACCCACTTTTCTCTGTGATAACTCTTTGAAAGTCACCTGTGTTGATTTCTTGACAATTCTACCGGAATGTATATAAGGCAGGTCAATAGGTCAGGAGCTAAGGAGCCCTAATACTCATGCAAATCTCGTGCGCATCTGTCTCTGATGCTAAGGAGGCCAAATATGCATGAAAATCTTGTGCAAATTATCATATGTTTCCCACTATCGATGATGCCCCTGGCATAAGTACTAACTAGACAGTGATTCCTTAAAAAATCCTGGTGGAATAATTATTACCTTGCTAAACAAACACTTAACCAGCCTAGTCAATTTTTGAGAGGAGCTAATCCTAAAACTCTTCTCATTAAACATGTTAAATTTTAATTGCTGATAACATTTTAAAGCTGATAAAATATCTTAAACTTTTATTACTTCTTGGACAATCGTCTATTTGGAGTTCAATCCTTGGCAATACATTGTACTTTTGGCATAAAATTGTTCGAATCATTCAATTGTCTCTAGTGTAAACAATGTCATGTGCCACAGAAATCTTGCAAGATTTAGAGAGCTTTCCCAATTTCCCCGCAAAAGAGCAGTAGTAAGTTAGATAACAGCGAGGTACTCGCGATATTACGTATTAGCCACGTACCCCATTGATTTGCTTCTGACGCCCAATAAATATTTCATGCATGCATGTATGCATCTTTTTGATGCCATCTTGTATAAACTGTTTATTTGTTTTACTGCGTGTAACCTGGATTGAAGTGAAATTAGTTTGAAAATTAGCTTCAAACCCTTAACCAAAACCTGAACCAGTTAAATAGGTGCAATGTCAAATTCGCCTTAAGATTGGTTGAAATGAAATTTGGCCCACTGTTCTGGAGAATATGAAATGGTAATATGTTTACGACAACGATGATGACAGCTAGACAATGGATGAATTTGATCATTCTGGTATTGCCTATTTCTTTCTTACAATTGCGCATATCAGAAAGGCAAGGCCAAATTTTTAAAAACAATCAGGGAATTCATTTTTCAAAACATCAAGAAAAATATACAATTTTTTATATAGCTTTAAAAAAAATTACTTAAGGGAATAGAATATAGAAGAAAAACATACTTACTTACTTACTTACTTACTAACACAGAGATGTACAATCTCGTGCATTTGTTTATTTATGTGACATGCTTCAGTGACCAACGGACGTGTGTAATAGTCTCCTGGCAAAAAGTGGGACGTGGCAATATAACTGCCCTAGGTCGCTTTGACTATGAACTAAAACAGTTGATATTGAGGAGCTCTCAGCAACGCAACAAGCGATGTGTTGACTGATATTGTGCGCTCTTTGTCTGCACCGAGGTCTCAATCGGAAGTGATCCCGCAAAGTGAAAGTAGACTTCGAAAGTTGCGTTATGCATGTGGATGCATACGTGGATTTTAGAAGATTCATAAATGTCACATTTTAAAGATGCGAGTTTATTTGCCTTTAATCGCTTAAATCGTAGTGAATTCTGTAAAAGTCTACAGCCAGGTTTGGTATTTTTTTCTCTCTAGAATGATTAAGGGAGGTGTGTGTGTAAGAGGGGGGAGGGCTAACTGTTCAAGGCAATTCCCGTCGTTGTAAATTCTTGCAAAATTTTTGTGGCTAATGCTTGCAGCGATATACTTCCTTGTATCAGAATGGTTATCTAGTTATATTTAATTACCTATAATCAGTTGGTTTCAATCATCTGTGTACATTTCAACATTTTTTTGTTTCAGAATGCCTGTTTTACTCTGGTTACTATATGCTTTCCTCAGCTGTATATTTTTTCTGTTGCTGACTGTTTTACTTTTGAGACATTGGCTCACACACAGGAGGAAAACCTACAGAGCTTCTGTCAATGGCAAGAGTGTGGTTGGTTTCTTCCATCCTTACTGTAATGCTGGAGGAGGAGGGGAAAGAGTCCTCTGGGTGGCAATCAGGGCAATACAGAAAAAGTAAGTCATACAGAAAGACAGACAGTCAGGGAAATACAGAAAAAGTAAGTCATACAGACAGACAGACAGTCAAAGCAATACAGATAAAACAAGTCATACATATAGACTAGCTATCAGGGCAATACAGAAATAAGTAAGTCAGACAGACTGACAAGCTGTCAGGGCAATACAGAAAAAGTAATTCATATTGACAGACATGTGATCAGGGCAATACAGAAAAAGTAAGTCATACAGACAGGCAGGGCAATACAGAAAAAGTAAGTCATACAGACAGTCAGGGCAATACAGAAAAAGTAAGTCATACAGATAGTCAGGGCAATGCAAAAAATGATAAATTGTACAGACAGACATGCTTTCAAGGCAATACAGAAAAAGTAAGTCATACAAACAGACTGGCAGCCAAGGCAATGCAGAATAAGAAAATCATACATACATATAAGGACTCAAAGCAATGATTGCAGATATATTTTGTTTCAAAAGGAAAGAAAAGAGGTAAATAATTCATATTAATTTTAATTTTATACCAGTTCTGAAATGTTAAGATATGTGAATTATATTCCCCCAGGTACCCCTCAGTTCATGTGGTGGTGTACACAGGAGACACTGATGCCACCCCAGAGGAGATCATGCAGCGAGCTCGTCAGCGCTTTAACATCTTACTCCAGCGCCCCGTCACCTTTATATTCCTGACAAAGCGTAGGTGGGTGGAGGCTTACATGTACCCCTACCTGACTTTGCTGGGACAGAGTCTGGGGTCGATACTGCTGGGGTGGGAGGCTGTGTGGAAGTGTGTACCAGACATTTACATTGATAGTATGGGCTACGCCTTTACCTTCCCTTTATTCCGTTACCTGGGAAACTGTCATGTTGGATGTTATGTACACTACCCAACCGTCAGTACGGACATGTTAGAGAAGGTGTCTAGTCGAAGGGAGGGGCACAATAACCCCTCGTTTATCACCAGGAGTCGGTTTCTGTCCTCTCTCAAGGTGCAGTACTACAAACTCTTCGCACTTCTGTATGGTTGGGCAGGAAGAAGGAGCCATGTAACCATTGTGAACTCTACCTGGACATTTGGTCACATCAAACAATTGTGGCAGATGGAAGATAGAACACACATAGTGTATCCCCCCTGTGATATTAATGAATTTGTGAAAATACCATTGGATGGCAAGCGGTCTAATCACATTTTGTCAATATCACAGTTCAGACCAGAGAAAGATCATCCATTACAAATTAAATCATTTCATAAATTCCTCTCTATGATCGCTTTGGATCAGAGACCCCAGTACAAACTGCTGTTGGTCGGCAGCTGTCGTAACCAAGGTGACAGAGAGAGAGTGGATGCGCTACGGAAGATGTGCACAGATCTGGATATCATGGACAATGTGGAGTTTAAGCTCAACGTCAGCTTTGATGACCTAAAATCTCTCATGTCTACCTCAGTGGTTGGCCTTCATACCATGTGGAATGAACACTTTGGAATAGGTAAGAATACACCTGTAAGAGAGGTGGAAACTTCTTTTAAGAATAACATGCAATAACAGTGATGTTCTTATGTGTAATATACTGTGACTCTCAGGCAAAAAAGACATACATATACATTAGGGATGGCAATCCATTGCGGAATTGCTAATCGGTTAATTGCAAAACATTCCGACCGATTAACTGGTTAGTTGTATCAAGATATACATTTTGACATTTTCTTTTCATATACACAAAAAGGCTAAAAAGACTTTAGAAGTTACATGTACATTCTGTTTAGTATTTTGATCGGGGAATTTTATTACATAAGAGTACCGGTATATCTTATTTCAATTTCAACAGACAAGAAAAAATTTAAAAACCATGAATCTTGCTTGAGAAATCAGACAGGGATAATTTTACAACGCAGATGTTAAAGAAATTAATTCTGCGTTGTCACCATAATCAGAACTAGTCTGTGTCTGAACTCTCACTTTATATATTTACAATTTACAACGTTCTTTATAATAATATACAGCAAAATATAGACATTATTTAATTAAAAGTGCTTAACGGTGATGTTTTTAATATCATAAAAAAAAACACAGGACTATCTGGGTAACTGCATGATGTTTTAAAAACAGTAATTAACACTTTACGAATTGACCAATTACCCTGAGATCTCAATCTGGAGAGCTATATAGTTACCTCCAAATATTCTTAATTATAAGATGTGTAAAAACACTAAATAAAAATCTATGCAGCGCTTTCCTTCCAAAAAAAAAAACAGAAGGGATTTAAGGAAACTGCTCTCAAATTTACATATACAGTATTTAATTTTTTCCGATTAACCGATTACAGATTTTCTAATCAATTGGCATAGTTCTGACCGATTAATCGATTAACCACTAACCAGTTACAAATTGCCATCCCTAAAACTGTAAACCAACTTTTATTCGTGTGCGAGAAATTTTCGCGAGGTTCGCGAGATCCTTGTCGTCGCGAATATTTCTCGCTGTGAACGGGTCCTTAAAGCATCTTTTTCTATTAAAAACAGTTCCAAAAACGGATGCATCGCAAAAATTGATCGTCGCGAACTAGTTTACTCCCAATTATTCGCGAAAATAAAGTCGTCGTGAATAAAAGTTAGTTTACAGTATACATATACCGGTATGTAATATATAGTGCCTTTGGAAAGCTATAGTCCTATAGTATTGTAATCATTTCCTGCCCTATTACTATATATAAAGCTTCTATTCCATTCTAGGTGTGGTGGAGTTGATGGCAGCAGGCTGTATTGTTCTGGCTCACGATTCAGGAGGACCTAAGCTGGACATCGTAGTACCTGTCAATGGTCAGCCTACAGGCTTCCTGGCCTCGGATGTGGACTCCTATGCAAGCTCCATGTCAAAAATTTTCAAATTGTCAGAACAAGAAAGGACTGATATACAACGCAGTGCTAGAGTTTCTGTTCAGAAATTTTCAGATTCAGAATTTGAAAATGGATTTTTAGATGTTTATGAAAATCTAGTGACAAAAACTTAACTGATTTTTATGTATGTGTACTTAAATAAAAAATTATATTTAATGTCATTCAGATTTTTTGGTGGTGCTAAAGTGTTTTATATACATATTAAGACATGGACATAAAGGAATGCATCTATCAAAAATGAGATGAATTCAATAGCATCCCTCTCTGTACAGACAGATTTTTTTAAAAGGTCCATTTTCTCAATATCTCTGGTAGTTATATTTCTTCAAGGAACATACTCATCTTGAGGGAGCAAACACCATTAAGTGGGAGGAATGTAGTTAGGCAGGCTTTAATGGCTGGTACTGCCGAACTAAATCATAAGCTGATAAATCATCTGCCTAGAGTTCAGAGGTTAAGTCCATATTTTGGGCTGGTCAGTCTTTTGACTTGCAGTTATGTCCTGCCTAGTGCATAGATTCCGCTGTGAATATTTTAAAGGATAAATGCAGCTGGCTAATTGTATTCGGCGCGTTGGCACGCCAGCGCGTCCATCTCATCTCAATATCACAAAAGCTGGATTTTTGGGCTTAGGTCTGTAATGGCAGAGGAGAAAAATGTGACAGACAGGACTGGGATTTGAACCCAGGCCACTTATATCTCCAGTCAGTGCTCTACCAACTGAACTATTTGGCCACTGGCAATTCAACCCATCTGACCACCACATTCCTCTCTTGATCCTTATAAAGCTTTTCTAGGACACTGCCAAAGATGGCAACCCAGGCTCTAATTACCCCACTAAGCCCTTAGTCTGAAATATTTGACATTCTTCAGGCTTTTTTTTAACGAATTTGATATTTTAAGTGCCAGGAAAATGTCAGATATATAATTCGGACTACTAGGCCCCCTGAATCTCCTGTCATGTGCTCTACCTACTACACATGCTATCTGACCACTACAGTTCAATCCTTATCTGTTCATTGTAGGCATTCAATTTCACAGTTCTGTTCACCTTAGGAATTCAAATTTTTCTCTGCAGAATTAATTCTCTGTTGCATGTTTAATACACTTGGAAACATTATGATTTTGGCAATTATATTTCACTTTTTAGTTTTATGTTTAACAATTTTAATGCATAAAATGTGATGTTTTATGGCCCTTTGCGCCATGGAATCAGTATTTGATAATCCACACTTTTTTAACCTTGTTTAATTTATTCCGGGTATATATCGAATGCCCGTCTTACTTTTCCCGTTTTTCGTGTAATTGACATATCCGCTGAATTTTAAACGTGTATGATTGTGAAGGTGCCCCCAATGATCCGCGACAATTAATCAATTATAGAATAGAATTGTAAATAATATATTTAAATTATGAAAACACGGCGTTTCGATCCAGATTATAGAGCTACGACGCCTTTAGTTAAGCTGTTTAAGAAGAGTGCGTTAGGCATTTCATTGACGGTTGTAACTGGAATGGTGGTTTGTTTATATAGGTAATAAACCGATAATAAATATAAATTGTTCAAAAATATATATATATAATATGTTGACGGTGCGACCGTTTTGGCGAGCGCAGATGTTTATTTTGTTATAATTTAGATCGGGCTCGTCAAACGGCACGTGACATTTGGTGCGTCTAGAATCTGACGTCACATGACGTCGTATGTAAGTTACATTTCCAAATAGAAGCCTGAACAGTGCTCAAAGTAAATGAAGAACGTTTTTTTTACTATTTATCTTCAATACTTATCCATTAAATCAAGGCATGTGTACTTTTAGTTGAACTTTTGCTGCTATTCTCGCGAGAACGTAGCATTAACAAAGGATGCATTATGGGTCCAAATTACTGCGTCAAAAAATTCTATTGAATGAATGTGCAGTAGTCCGAATTTTCTCTTCGCACAGGCATTGCTTTAAGAGCTCGCAGTGATGAGCGTCGCTTTGTGACGCTCGCTGCGCTCGCTATTAATCCTTGGGCCATCTTTAAAAAAAAAAAAATTTTTGCCCTCTCCCAACCCACTGACTACAATGGTTAGTCAGACTCAAAACTTTTTTTACCACCAGGAAAATTTTTTTTAACCCTTTCCAAACATCTCAAAATTTTTTCTTCCTATTTTTAAGGCTATTGATAACTGATTTATCTTCATAATCTGTATAAATAATGCATATGATTTACAAGCACAATTTTTCTACCTAAAACAGGCACTAGATTCAGTTATAAGTTTTAAACCTATAGTATGATTATTATGTTGACAGTGTGACCGTTGGGGTGAGCACAGAATAATTCTCAGATACTTATTCAGTTTCTAATTTACACAGTTGTGTAAATAAATTATCGTAGAAGACATTGATAATAAACAGTTAGCCAGTGCATTTCCCCTGAAAGTGTAAATGAGTGCAATACTGGGGAGGGGGTAATCTATGTATACAGTATAATCCCTATTTACCACCCGGGCACTTAAAAAATTGCAAAAAGGGGGCGGTTAGTTTGGTATTCCCTTTATGATATTTAATGTCATATTTTAACTTAAAAAAATTGTTTGAAAATAAAAATGAATACAAGAAACAACTAAGATAATGTCTAACTTTACTTAAGGTCATACGCAACGTAGTTTGAACTTTATTGGATTCTTCCCTGGAGTTGAAGAGTTCCACTAAATGAAGGACCTGTGTGCAAAACTTTTAATGTCTTGATTTGTACACCTCTTCTAAAACAAATTTTGATGAAAAAAAATCTGGAATTTATGTTTTGTAATTTTTGTACATTTTTCTTTGAAAAATGCAAAAAGTTTCAAAATTTCATATCTTTTCGAAACCCGTGGTAACACATGCTGATTTTTTGTATAAGAACATGTAATGGTATTATATAAAGTTTAAATTTATAGTATCGTGAAAAAATATCAGTAGGTATGGTACCTTGCGTATGTCCTTATTAAAGTGGAGATAATCCACCCAAATTATGCTAAATTGTTCATTTTCACTGAGAAATTGGATGATAGACAAATTTCATTTCCACTTTCTTCATTTTTTTTATACGATTCTAGTTGATTTTAATCAATGACAGGGGGCCCTTATTTCCTGACAATTGAAAAAGACCTAAGGGGGGCTTATAGGGGCGGTTAATAGAGATTATACGGTATTCAGAGTTGGATACCTTGTGTAATGATAATACTATAGGTTAAAATTTATTACTGAATCAAGTGCCTGTGCTATCTACTCAATTTTTGCATTTTGTTTTTCTGAGTCAAGAAAGTATAAGCAAACTTCTTTTTGAAAGAAGACAGAAAAACACAGAAACTGATAAAAAAAAAATTCTTATTTTCAGTTTTCCAGATTTATTTCAAGTAGAATCAGAAAGAGTAAAACGTGCAAGGCAGCGCCAGGATGCATTGATTAAAGAGGATTACCAGTTCCTCCTCGAGGAGACTGAAAAAATGATACAAAAACAAGGAGATTCGGCATTTTCAGACAAAAAGAATCTAGTCTAGGGAAGCAGCTGCAGATGTTTACATTTTCATATGTTTGAGAGTGTCAGAACGGAATATTATATAAACTGTGTCATTTTAAATGAGGGAGTGTGTAATTAATTTTTTGTTCATTTAAATTTGTGATGTGATTTTTTGGTGCTGTTGTTTATAGTAAAGGGATGAGGAGATTAGAAAACATAAACACAATACATATACATGTGTGATGTTGTGGATACATGATGCATTGTGGATTTGTCCTTGTTGTTTTTGATATCTGATATTCAACACTAATTTTCAAAAAAAAAAATGAAAACAAGAAAGAATAATGAGGAAAAATCCAAGTCCAAATTATCGCTACAGAAGAAAAAGAATAATGCCAAAACAGATTTGAAAACTATATTGTCAGTTTCACACAATGTATTGAATGAGACGTGTGAATTTCGACAAAGTAGCAGTGTAAAGGAACCAAAGACAGCAGCATGTCAGGTGATCGTCAGTGAACCAGAAAATAAACTCGTAGACGTAGATACAGTAGATACGGATACCTGTAAGAAATGTCCTACTTGTGACTTAAGCTTCCCCAGAGAAACTTTTCAGCATCATGTCACTGAATGTCTTAAAGAAAGATTCCAGAAAAAAGGTACAATTGTCTAAAACAAATGGTACCACTTTAATTAAATCCATTTGAAACTACTTAGTGATAAAATCAATAGTTACTTTTCATGTTAAAATTCACATGAATGAAGATTAATGCTCTTTTTAAGAATACTAATACATGTACATATGTATGTGAGAATGATATTTTTTAAGCACATTGTCGTGTGTAATTATGCAAAAATTAGGTTTCTGCTAATAAGAAGTGATTTACAGTATATTATATTTGATAGTTGAAATTTTTCTATTTTTTAGAGAGCAGTGAGGATGTAGTTCCCCAGGAGAAGTTCTCTTGTCAGTTTTGTCTTAAGGATCTATCTCACTACAACTCTGCTAGAAAAACTCAGCATCTTAACAGGTGCATGGACCAGGTAATTTCGGTTAAGATCAGTTAGTCTATGCATGGTCCAGTGTAAGATGCAAAGAAAGAGTGAACCTGGTTAGCTGAAAAAGACTATTTCTATTTACATGACTATTTTTAAACTAAAGATAATGATAGAAAGTAAAATTCAAATTTACTTTAATAAAAAACAGAAGAGGATAAAATTTTTGTAGATGTACCACTGTCGAAAATAAAACACTGAGCTTCACCTTTATGATATAGAGTTATCTTCCATGGCTGACCATGATTTATTTGTAATGCTAATCTGTAGCAGGGCAGAGAACAGTATTGACCACACAGGAAGTGATATTCCAGACTATGTCACTGTACTTGATGATTTTATAGGTGGAGGAGTTAAAACAGAAGGAAAAGCAGAAAAAAGAAGAACTAGAGCAGGCGCGCACAGCAGTACTGGACTGTCCCATGTGTGGCAGGACCCTCAAGTCAGAAAACGTGAGTAAATCAGGAGGAGTACATTAATTAGTATTTACCGATCATAAATCTCTGTTATAACCCTAGATAGGTCTTATATTGAGTCAAATGCAAGTTTGGAGGATTTTTTAGATGACATACTAGTATCCACATATGCATTAAAGTGAAATTTTAAAAAAGAACATTACACCATGGTTAAAAAAATAACAGATAAAATTTATGCTATTATGTAATGATGTATTATATTCATGTTTTATAGTAAATAATTGTTTATCTATGAATGACTACTCATGGGTAATTTTTTGGTCTAATGTTTATATATACATGTACAAAAAATACTTATTACAAATGATTGATTTTTATCTCATATGAAGTTAAACTTGGCTAATCTTGTAATAGGGAAGGAAAGTTCACATGAAGAAATGTAGCCAGAACCTGGGTGTCTCTACAGATCAACTTCTGGACCTGATCAGAAAACAAGAGGAAGAGAGGCAGATAAATATAGCAGCCGGGGTGGTGCCGCAGTCAGTCAAGTATGTATCTAGATAAATATAGCAGCCGGGCTGGTGCCGCAGTCAGTCAAGTATGTATCTAGATAAATATAGCAGCCAGGGTGGTGCCGCAGTCAGTAATGTATGTATATATATAAATATAGCAGTCGGGGTGGTGCCACAGTCAGTCAAGTATGTATCTAGATAAATATAGCAGCCGGGGTGGTGCCACAGTCAGTCAAGTATTTATCTAGATAAATATAGCAGCCGGGGTGGTGCCGCAGCAAGTCAAGTATGTATCTAGATAAATATAGCAGCCGGGGTGGTACCACAGTCAGTCGAGTATGTATCTAGATAAATATAGCAGCCAGGGTGGTCCCTCAGTCAGTCAAGTATATATCTAGAATAGCAGCCGGGGTGGTGCCGCAGCAAGTCAAGTATGTATCTAGATAAATATAGCAGCCAGGGTGGTGCCGCAGTCAGTCAAGTATGTATATATATAAATATAGCAGCTGGGGTAGTGCCGCAGTCAGTCAAGTATGTATCAAGATAAATATAACAGCCGGGGTGGTGCCGCAGTCAGTCAAGTATGTATGTAGATAAATATAGCAGCCAAGGTGGTGCCACAGTCAGTTAAGTAAGTATCTAGATAAATATAGCAGCCAGGGTGGTCCCTCAGTCAGTCAAGTATGTATCTTGATAGATACTGTACACAGGGTTATTTTTGCCTCTTTTTATTTTTGCCCTTTGTCTCTTTCAAACAATTTTGACTCAATTTAAATTCGCCTAGTCACAGTTTTGTTTAAGAAATTGTACTGTATTCTTCAAATTCGTCCCCTTTTAAATTTGCCAAACTGAGGTTAGGACGAAAGGGAAAAAAATAAATGGGGGCAAAAGTTTCCCTGCATATAGTACTTATAGAATAATACAGCTAGGATGGTTCCTCAGTCAGTCAAGTACATGTATGTATCTAGATCTTCTATAAATACTTATAAAGTAAATAAACGCTATTTAAAAAGAGTGCGTTGATAGATAGAGTGTGGAATATACACATATTTGCCAACCTTAATTAGTTTTTATTCAACTCTCCAATTCCTCTTAAATTCATTTATAAAAATCTTGTGAATGCATCTAAAGTTCAAGAATAGACACCTAAAATTTGTAAATTTATAACTAATGAATATTTGATATTTTGCTAATTTATTTCAGAGCAGGCATTGTCAAGGTGAACAAACAGGCCAAAAAACAGAAGCTTAAAGAACCAAACAGGTAAGGCTCTGATCAGTGGAGCAGTTTTCTCAAGCTAGAGAGCTAATGGTGGATTAGTTTCTATGATTAACCCACTTGGTGGTTTATTTTTTTCTTTTTCATAGATCTTTTTGTTATTTTTCTTTCCACCAGTAAATATGATGAGGAGCTACAGACTGCTTTAGCCTTGTCCAATTCCCTGCATAATTCTGAATCCATTAAGAAAACAGAGATCCAACCTCCAAAACAGGGGAAGAAGAAAAAGACGTAAGTTTGTGGAATGTAATGTGAAGTATTTGATGTAATTTCTCCAGTGATAAAGTAGTATTTTGGTTTTATATTTAGTGAGTCGGCCCCACCCCCACTGCTGGTGGTGCTGTCAGAGGAAGAGAAATGGAAGCGATGGTCAGATAGAGTGGCGACCATGCTTATTCCTCAGGTTAGTTATGATCTATCTACAAGTTTTAATGGCAAGTTAAATACATCTATGTAGCAGGCGACAAATTTGTTTGCTTATCAAATACATGTATCATCATAAAAAAAAAATGGGTGCAGCATCTTTAACACTGCCATATAAATTAAGATTTTTTTTTTAAATATGCAGTATGTTCAGTAAAGGGTTTATATAAATCCTGCTGGTTTATTTCTGTAGGAACTAGATGATGAAGAGGAAGATGTGGAATCTCCAACTCCTGTTCTAGCCGAGAGTCAGATTAAAGATAAATATTCTATTGACAATAATCAGGTACTCAGAAAATCTAGTATTGCTTATATTTATTATTAAAATGTTGGCCTTATGCCTCTCATTTAGTAACATTATGAATATTGAAATTTGAAAAAAGTTCTTGTATTCTGTCATTTTAATTAGATACTGAATGTGTTTGGTAGCAAAATATCAGTTCATAAGCAGAAAAAGATCCATGTTCAAATTTCACACTTTCTCTAGATTCCTTCATTATGGACAAGATGTGAGTTAGCCACAGAAAGATTGACTTGCTTGGAAAACAAGGACACGTTTTATGTAGAGAGACTGATGCCACCTATTGCTGTCAGTCGCTTTGTTGTCGGATCCAATATAAAGAAAATGGAGGACATTCCAGGAAGAAGGAAGTCATCTTATAGAGACTTAACAAAGGAAAAGAAAGTCAATGTTAGTCTGACTTAAAATTACTTATAAAACTGATTTTGTTCAGTGTGGGAAATGCTTTTTAGCTCACCTGAGCCGAAGGCTCAAGTGAGCTTTTCTGATCAAAATTTGTCCGTTGTCTGTTGTCGTTGTCATCGTTGTTGTTGTCGTTAACTTTTCACATTTTCATCTTCTCAAGAACCACTGGGCCAATTTCAACCAAACTTGCTACAAAGTATCCTTGGGAAAAGGGGATTCAAGTTTGTTCAAATGAAGGGCCACGCCCTTTTCCAAGGGGAGATAATTATGAATTAGAGAAAAATTAATGGCATTTTTAAAAAATATTCTTCTCAAGAACCACTGGTCCAGGAAAGATGAAACTCATGTGGAATCATCCTAAGGTAATGTAGATAGTTTGATCAAGTCATGACCCCATGGGCTAGGGTGGGGCCAAAATGGCCATTCAAAGTTTTACGTAGGAATATATAGGAAAAATCTTTAAAAATCTTCTTCTCGAGAACAACTGGATCAGGAAAGATGAAACTCATGTGGAATCATCTTCAGGTAGTGTAGATTCAAGTTTGTTCAAATCATGACCCCTGGGGCTAGGATGGGGCCAAAATGTCCGACCAAAGTTTTACATAGGAATATATTGGAAAAATCTTTAAAAATTTTCCTCTCAAGAACCATTGAGACAGGAAAGATGAAACTCAGGTGAAATTATCCTCTGGTATTGTAGATTCAAGTTTGTTCAAATCATGACCCCCTGGGCTAGGGTGGGACCAAAATGGCTGACCAAAGTTTCACATAGGGATATGTACTGAAACCTTTTAAAATCTTCTTTTCAAGTACCTTAAAGCCATGATTAGTGATATTTATATGTAATCATCCTCAGGTAGTGTAGATTCTAGTTTGTTCAAATCATGATCCCCTGGGGGGTTAAAATTCAAGCACCCCCCCCCCCCCCCCCCCCTTCTCAGTAAACTTTCACTTTAGCTGATGTGCTTAGGTGAGCGCTGTGGCCCCTGGGCCTCTTGTTCTTTTAATAGTTGACTTTAAGTAAAATTTTCTGTGTCTAACAGTTGGGCACTACTGATGCCCATGGTGACACTCTGTTGGCCTCTACACAGACTGCAGTGGTACTAGCTGAACTAGAGGTCAGTGCCATAGCAACTCCTGACCTTGACCTGACCTGTAGTGGTTTCTGTCCAGACTCTCCAATCAAAGTGCAGGTGAGGAGTGTATAGGAGTGTATAGAATATATATATGAAACAAAAAGAATAAATTCACTTTTGTTATTTCCATAATAACAGATTAAATGATGTTTTCCTTCAAATTATATCTCGGCATTATTGTAGGAGAGTACAAAACAGAAAGTGTCTGAGAATCACCAGAAGACAATGACTTCACTGGTGAACAATCCTGTGTTAAGTGATCTAAAGATTACAGCTAGTGATGGTACAATACATGCTCACAGACTGATTCTAAGTGCCAGGTGTCCTAGTATAATCCAGGTGGGTTCACAGATTTACTGGACTTAGGGTGTTTTGCTGATGGAAGTTTTTAAAGTTGAATTTTCATAGACACAGGTATACTTTTTGTGAGATACTGAAACATATAAATAAGTTTGCAATTCATAAACTCATGACATTTCTAAAATTTGTAGAACTGCAGAGAGGAGCTAATGCTGACAGAGTTTGCCTCAGACACAGTGTTAACTGTGATGAAGTTTCTGTATGCAGGGGTCATATGTCTCCCTAAAGGAATGATCCAAGAAATAAAGGACTTGGCTGCAAGGTAAGGCAGCTGGTTTTGTATTTTGTAAATTTATAGAAATTGGTATTTAGAAATAAGAATGGAAAATTTTAGTATTTATAACTCAGTCCTGTTTATGAGCAATGGAGTAACTGAAGTTGTTGAAGACTTAGGTGGAAATTCATGTATTTTTTTATACACAGGGAAGAATAATTCTCTTGTAAATTTTGTTGCTTTTTTCAAAATATACAAAGATGTAGTTTTTAGATTTTTTTTAAAGAAATAACTCTATATACTCAGTATTGCAGAATAAATTTTCAGATAGAGGTTTGTTTACATTTTAAATTAATACACATGTACATTTATATTATATAATCCCTATTTACCGCCCCGGGTGCTTAGAAAATTGCGAAAAGAGGGCGGTTATTTTGGTCATTTCTTCCTATAATTTATTGTCATATTTTAATTTCGAAAAATCTTTTGAAAAAACAATAAATTCAAAGAAACACTAAAATATGTCTAACTTTACTTTAAGTGAAGATAATCCATCCATAGTATGCTAAATGATTCATTTTCCACCAAGAAATTCACTTTCTTCAAATCTTGGCAGACTTTTGATACGACTGGAGATGATTTTAATCACTGTACAGGGGGCCCTTATTTCCTGACAATTAAAAAAGACCTAGAGGGGCACTTACAGGGGCAGAGGCGGTTTATAGGGATTATACGTTATTTGAATACTGATATAAATGTGTGTTGCATGTCTTTTTTAGATTAGAAGTTACTGATTTGGTGGAGATTTGCTCCTCAGTCATTAATAAAAAGACAGATGAAGACAAAAGGAAGGATAAAACAGAGGAAGAAGAAGAACAAAAGGAGAGAAATTTCCGAGACCTGACTGAGGATGATAGAGAGGTGGATCCAGAAGAGAATGAGGGGTGTATTAGTGATAACAATGACTGGGAGGAGCTGTCAAATCGGGACTATGATGACATCAGGCTCACACAGAGGAAGAAGTACAGCCGGTCTGATGAAAGAGGGAGAGAGGAGGAGGAGGATTCAGGGGGATCAGTGGTGGATCCAGAGGAGGGGAAGAGTGATGTCAGCGAGGAAGAAATAGCCTTGTTCTTCCATGACGACAGTTTTGATGGGACTTCTATCAAACCCTTTGGGGATAATGATGGACTCGAAGAGAAATCTGAAATAAAGGACATGGAGGCTTTCCCTGATGATGGAGTCATATTTGAAGGACATTCTGTAAGAAATGGAAATCTGATGGAAGTTAGAGAAGAAATCAGGAGAAAAGATCAAACAGAAGACACTGAGGAGGAGTGTGAGGAAGAAATGGAGATTGATCAGAACCAGGAGGAAAGCAATGACAAATCAGCAGAGGAAAACATTGAAGAACATTCAGAACAGGAGAAACATGCTGATAGTATTGTGTATCAAGATGAGGATGTGATTATATATAGTGAGACAGAGGACACTCCACCTTTTTCAGGCTCAGGCAAGATCAGACAATCTGCTGATCAACAGGCGGGTGTTCTAGACAGGAGTGGACGTGCCAGCAGCCCCCTGGTTGTAGACAGTGATTCTAGCCCCAGTGGTACACCAGATAGGAATATTTCTTCAGTAGTGGATGATGGAGAGGTAAGATCACCTAACCCCCAGGCTCTGGACTCATCTGGTCTGGATTTGTTTGAGTCTCCAGTGTTGTCCAAGCTGGATACAGAAGCTGATCCAGACAAGCAGGCCAAGTCAAAGACAACCATGAGACAAGATTCAGTACCTAGTGTAGAGAAACTCAGGTCTGACACACCAGCTCGTAAACACAGGAGAACAAGAACATCTGTAGAGGGATCACATCAGAGTGAATCGAAGAGATGTATTAGATATAGTGATCTTCATCAGCAAGATGATGATTGTAAGAGTGAATCTGTAGGTGATAGTACTCTATGTAATAGTAAAAGAAATACCTATAATGTAAATACTCCTAAAAACTCTGCAACTTCTACAAACTCAGGAAATTATGATGATGAAGAAGTATCTGTGATAAAAGACAACTGTCAGGTGCTTTCAAATGTAACCTCTCCAGTGTTTGCTCAGCAACAAGGTAATGAAAGGAAAACCTTCAGATTTACCAAGACCAAACCTGTAAAAGTCAGTTTACAGGGAGTTCTATCTCCAGAGAAGAGTGAGGAGCCAACTGTAATATGTCACTTGGATCAGTCTCCACCTGAAGCTCCATCTCATCACCAGGAAGACGTAGAATATGTCCCTGAAGTTGTGGAAAATGATTTAGGTATGTGTGATGAACATATATAAATCTTGAATTTGTACAAAAATATTTATAGATTCAGATCAATTTGTTTTGGTAATTTTACATGTTTAATTTAACTGTTGATACCATTCAAAGAAACTGTGCACAAACACTTTTTTTTTCAGACGAAATGTTGATATACTAGTACCACAGTAAGGAAAAATGAATTTGAATTGAGTAATTTGTTTGTTTGAGAGTTATCTGCATAGAAATCTTTCACACACACAAAAAAATTAAAGTAAAAAGGATGGCCTTTACATTATGTATATTAAGTATGTTGGTGCTTAATACATGCGTATTTGGTATTTTACTCACCTTTTTGTGTTTTTTTTTAAATTTCAGAATTGAATGAACTAGACCAGAATGTGTGGGAGGACTTTAATGACAGTGGGATGGGTGGATGTATCGTTACCTGTGATGTCCCCATCCATTCACAGTCAACCAGTAAAAATGAAGAAAAGTATGACACACCCATAAAACCAACCAATCCTGTGACAGAATTAGACACTCCCACAAACTCATCATCAGGTTTAAAAGAGGTAGATGTATTTCTACATAGGAATCAACAAGAAATACCAACTTGTAACTTTTGACTGCTTCCATTTCTCTACTTCTGTTTAGGGATGTGACATTATTATACTGACATATATAGGTTTTTCTTTTTAACACTGGAAAATTAACAAATTCATGAAACATGCGACTTACAGGTCACTTTTGTCATCTATGATATCACCTGATGTTAAAATGTTACACCAATTACTACTTATTTTTTCTAAGCTTTTTATAGACATTTAACACTGCTGTATTTAATGTTTGTTTGGGTTTTCTTTGCCTCAGAGCCCCCTGCCTCTTAGACCTGAGGAACACCTGATGGAGGAGAACATTGAGGATGACAGCTTTGATGTTGAAATGGTGGAGGAACAAGAGACAGACAATCTGGTATCACATTTGTCTTATTTACAAGAAGGCATGTTTGACCATTTTGTCTATTTTGTCTAGGATATGAGAAAAATATGTGAAAAAATTGACTTTTGTTGCAGAAGTCTTTTAAGACTCCAGTCGAGTGCAGACGACCTGAAAGATCCAAAAAGGACTGGGTTCCTCCTTCACCCTTTACCCCCATGCCAAGCTACGACAGCATGGCTACTCCACAACTCAAGGTAAATTAAAAGTCATTGTTACATAAGTTTTATTCTCAGTAAATACTATCATGTTCCAGTGAAATAAGAGAAGTTTACTTAACATATAATTGTTGGATTCAAGTATCATAAGTCTTTTGAGTTTATAGGTCTGCAAAATAATAAGTGCAATATAGTTTTCTATAATATTATTGGAGAAATTTATAATTTTTCACTTAGAGTCACTTCATTATTCATTCACCCCCCAAATGTATCCCATTTCAGGACATGCAAATCTGAAAGTACTTGTTAAGCCATCTAATAGTTGTAATCATTAAATTATACTAACTTTCAGAGAGAGGTTCAGAAAGTTGGGGTTAAACCAGTTGGCAAGAAGAGAATGGTTCTTCTGTTAAAGGACATCTACCATCAAACCCATCAATGTATGTACATGTACTAATGTCTACCCTTCTTTAACTGGCCTCAACAAAGTTTGGGGGAGCTTATGTTATGCCATCAGCGTCCCAGGTTAAAGTTTTTGGTGCAGTTTTCTCTTTAAGTACTTCTATGCCCTAAATTGATCAGATATGCATGCAAGATGCTTCTAGTGTATTTCATTGTACCAGTCAAGGTTTCAGATGCTGCAATTTCACCAAAGGAATGGCCAGGTTAATGTTTTCAGAGCAAGTTAAAGATTTTTGTGCAGGTTCAAGTTTTTTGTGCAGGTTTCATTTCCAAGTAACTATATGCCCTATGTTGACCAAACTTGCATGGATTATACATCTAAAGATACATGCTACCAGCCATGCTACAGATTGTGGATCTGACCTACTTTTCCAGATGAGTGAACAGGTTAAAGTTTTTTGTGCATGTTTCATTTTTAGATACATGTAACTATAAGCCCTATGTTGGCCAAACTTGCATGGATGATACATCTAAGGATGCATTTTACCAGGCTTTGTTCAGATGCTGGATCCAACCTACATATTCAGGATGAGTGAACAGATTCAAGTTTCTGAAACTGTTCATTCTTAGGTAACTATAAGCCCTATGTTGACCGAACTTGCACGGATGTTAAATCTAAGGATACACACTATCAGACTTGCATCTTATTTTCCAGATGAGTGATTTTGGAATGTACACTTCTAAATTATTAGTTTAATGTGGGACTTTGCCTTAATTCAAGACAAACATTCGTTGAGGTGAGCTCTGTAATCCCTGATTACTCATGTTTTAATTTACTTCAGAAAAAATGGACTTTTAAGAAGAGGTATTTAACAGGTCGGAGAGAATACTCGAAATCGGGTAGTATCCGTAAAATCGCGTATAATAATCGATATTAGGGTATCGTTGAATCCGAGAAATCGGGTATTCCGTGCAACTTTCTATAAGAACTAAAGAATAAAAGCAACGGCGCATTATGCCAGTAACTGTTACTTGTACATCAATATCTTGTGGATTTATTTTTATTAAACCTAATTCATAAGGTTGTCAAATAAGTTTAAAATCACACGACAAACACTGCTGGGGTAACAAAGAGGACACAATGGCGTTATTACTTTTCAATATAATTTCTAAAAACAAATAACTACACTTCGTTTGTCTTTATTTCCCATCAAAGTATTCCATATACTTAATTTTCTAATTTGTGCACTATTCACAAAACGTGAAATTTTAAAGAAATTAAACGACTAACGCCGTGTTATGTATTTTTACTGAAAAATGTATGGGGTCCCTTTCTCGTGAAATATAAATTACTCCTAACATTTAGAGAGTACAGTATAAGCGAGTAAAAATTATATATCTCTGCAATAATAGAATACCAACGTTATTATAAAGAAGAAAATAAAATAAAATGAAATAAATACCCACGGGAAAACAGTTTGAAAATAGCTAATTGAAGGAGAGTATCTTTTTTTGTGTCAATTTAGCATGAAATTTTTATTCAAAGACACCGTTAATTTTTGGTTGCATTTTAATCGATACAAAATATACTATTTTACCCTTATTTTATGTATTTGTGTGAAAATTGAGAGCAAGAAGTCATATGAACAGGATTTTCTTGTGTTTTTTTTTTTGGGAGGGGGGGTATAAATAAAAGTCAAATGTGTACTGTCACTACATCTTTTCATGAAGTTAAAATACATTGAATTTCTCAATATAGATCGAGGTACAGTCATATTGAAATATGAATTACATAGTCAAGTTTCACATTTCCTATAGTTTTTACGTTTATGAACATGTTAATGAACAAACTGAAATAATGTAGTGTTCATTTGCGCCTTGGATACTCTTGTCTTACTTTTTGGGAATATAATTCCTCATCGGACATTAAAATTTCATAAAAATCGTAGCCACTTCCTTTCTTTATTATACTTTTTGATAGACAGGGTAAATTTTACCTCTTTACCTTCTATATATTTTTTTTATATCGCTTTCTTATACCTCATTATAATATGCTAATACAACGCACTATCTGATTGGTTCTAGACAATATGTCACAGTTTTCTTTTAGTTATTTTATCTATGATATGTACATGTATTACTCATGGCAATAACTTTTCCTAATACTCATCTATAATGAAAAAAATGTGTTTAAAAAATAAACATGAATTCTAGTTACTTGTAGTCTTATATTGTGTTAGAAAATAACAGGTTGCTTTTTGTTTACCTACAATGTATATGATTTTTATTTGATGAATAAATCTTCCCTACGATTAAAAATATATGACCGAGTTTAACCGACCGTGACATTGAAAGAGAGGTCTCTTGGACACATGTAGAACACAGTCGAGGTTGTTTTGTCAGAGCCCAAATTCTTACTTGGCTAGTGATACCTTTAGAAAACATGTGTATCTAGATGAAAGTTAACTCGGCAACATGCGCCATCCCATTGTTTATGTTTTATTAGGTGATTACACCTCCTATACCCGATTTTGCGGATTCAACGATACCCTAATATCGAGTATTATACGCGATTTCACGGATAATACCCGATTTCGAGTATTCTCTCCGACCTGTTTAACCAAAAAATTTCATAAAATGTTTTAATGCAAAAATTGATGTACATGTACTAGTATTTGTATTTCAAGATCAAAATGTGCTTTCAGAATAGGTTTGAATGTTTTCAAAATTCTTTTGAGAGTAGTGGAGTAGTGAAAAAAAGTTACAGGTTTTTATATCTGAGATTATTTTACAGATGAGACAGACAGTGAGTTTGAGATATCTGTGGATGAGACAACAGTAGAACAGAGTAATCAGGGGGGACCAATCTCAGTCTCGGATGAGGAGGAGGAAATCAGCAGTAGCCAGGAATCGGACAGAAGGTAATAATCAATTATGACATCTTCAGAGTCAGCTCTTTAACTTTAGTGTTGACTTGATTTTGTTGATGATATCATCCACTGCCTGTCTATTATAAATTTAGAATATGATATGTAAATTATACACTTAAAATATTCACTAGATTGGAATCGAAGAGTTGTACTATGTGAAAATTAAATTAAAGGAAATCAGATGAAAGTTTGATTAAATAAAATTAATACTGGATTTTCCCTTGTTAGTGTTGTTCTTGAGGAGAGTATGGTAGAAGAAGAGGAGACAACTGCATCCCAGGTTGTAAGTTCTTCTTGATTTATGAGCTGTTATTGATTTTCGAATATTGAGTTCAAGACTAGTTTTAAAAATATTTCAGAGACCAAATAGAAATACGAGATTGGGGGAATTTTGGTCTCATAAATCTCTGAAGTTGATAACATTAAATAAATCTGTGAACTTGATACATTTTAAATGCTGCAGATATATTTTTACAGGGATCATCATCATCAGATTTGACTCAAAGAATTTCCCAGTTTATCCTGGATACTCCAGATCTTTACAATAGAGTACTTATGTATGAGGTAGGTTATGTTACATAACACAGTAGAATACAATAAAGATTCATTGGCATAGGAATCGAATTCAGATTGGAGAGGGAGGGGCTAATTGAAAAAAATAATTCAAAGCACAAAACACAAACACAAAATCCTATTTCTGGGGTCTGATCAAAGTTCTTACAAAACAAAATATTTATTCAAATGCAACTGTGACCACTTACCCTTGTTCGACTATACTGCAACGCGTCTGATGAAAGTAAAAGGGGGGGCTAAACCTATGCCCCAATGTTCAATGCCTATATTATGTGAATCTTTGCAAAAACAGTAGGGGGATAAGCTGGTTTTTCTAGGCATCTAGTTTCACAAAATCCTGTATTTATGAACATGTATAACAGGAATAATTCAATATTTTATCCCCCTAGATTAAAACAATGAAGAGATATTTTAAACAGTGTCAAATGAATCACATGTTAGACTTACAAAAGAAACGATTTCTTTACAGCCATTGGAGATTGATGCGCTGAAAAGGGAGATAACTGAAGCTGGAATCAAATGCTCTATGGAAAAACTACTGAATTACCTGGATGAAAAGGTCTTACATAATTATATTGTATCAGATAGAAATACTCCACATAATTATATTGTATCAGATAGAAATACTCAACATAATTATATTGTATCAGATAGAAATACTCAACATAATTATATTGTATCAGATAGAAATACTCAACATCATTATATTGTATCACATAGAAATACTCAACATAATTATATTGTATCAGATAGAAATACTCAACATAATTATATTGTATCCGATAGAAATACTCAACATAATTATATTGTATCAGATAGAAATACTCAACATAATTATATTGTATCAGATAGAAATACTCAATGTTGTAACATTTGAAGCAGGGATTTGCAGCATTTCACAAGTGAAATAAAGTAGTCCTGGGAATAATAGCAACAACAAAAAATAAAGATCTTTATATTTCTACTTTATTGGTTTGTTTCTTAAAGGTACTTGGACACAGATTTGAAGTTATTATTTTCTCTATAATATTACGACTAATATATTTTAATAGCATTTCACACAAAAATTAATTAAAAATCTTATTTCATATAAAAGATATTAAAATTTCAAATTTTTTGGCGGGTTTGATTGACACATCCTTGCACTTTCACAAGTTAATTTTATTCTTAATCCTTAGGAAAAATGGCAATCTCGTTGTGTATAAATGAAAAATATTAATTCTATAATCCAGAAAATTCAGAGTAGACATTTTCGAAAGCAAAACAAACACACAATATATTGTCAGTCCGTGCAGTTGTGGTAAGCAGACTGTGACGATTGAACGCACCCGGTGAATTCTAAATATAAACAATAACAGAACTCGAGCCCTGTTTACAAAAACTGTGTACATAACACGAGTGTGCTCGATTTGCTAAACTCTGTAAGCAACCCTTAGTTAGGAATGACGATACTTGTGAGGGAGTTTTGCTTTCTAACATTTGTATTCGGAATAAAACTATTTTTCTGGATAGAAGTTTTAATATTTCTCATTAATACACCACAAGATTGCCACTTTTCCTAAGGATTAAGAATAAGATTAAAATTTGTGAAAGTGCAAGGATGTGTCAATCAAACCCGCCAAAAAATTTCAAGTTTTAATAACTTTCAAATGAAATAAGATTTCTAATTAATTTTTGTGTGAAATGCTATTAAAATATATATGTCGTAATATTATAGAAAAAATATTGACTTCAAATCTGTGTCCAAGTACCTTTAACATAACTTTTGGCTCTTATGGAAATCATTTACCAACCACAGATGGAAAAGACATCACTGTCAAAAACTGAAATAACTAGGATTACCTTTTTTTTTTACTTTTTAATTAGAAATTTAAAATAAAACATAATTCTTTTTTGGCATCATCTTAGTGTAATGAAAGTTCTTAACTATATTGATTGAGAGTAATGATGTCTGTATTTCAGTGTATAACATTTACAATGAAGAACAGAAGAAAGAACAGCCCCAAGAAAGGAAGGGGGAGAGGGAGAAAAAAGAAGATCGCAGAGCCTGAGTAGTGAGATAATTATAGACTCAGATAAAACTCAGAGAACCATAGAGCCTGAGTAGTGAGATAATTATAGACTCAGATAAAACTCAGAGAACAAAAGAGCCTGAGTTGTTAGATAATTATAAACTCGGATAAAAGTCAGAGAACTGCAAAGACTAAGTAGTGAGATAATCATAGACTCAAATAAAAACTTGAAGAAAGGAATGGACCTGTTTAGTCATATGACTTAGGAATGAGAATGTGATAGCAGAAATGTGAATAGATCCATCACCAAAATGTGGAAGTTATTGATAGATAATACACACTTGACAATACAAGTAGATACTGACAATAGTGTTAACTGAAAATCCTGTGTAAATGTATGCTTGAATATGTATGGATATAATACAAGTATTTTATTTATTTATTGAATGAATGAAAAGCTTGTTAAATAAATTTAAGCATGCCTGGCATGAACTTTATGAATAAAATTTTTATAGGGAGATTTTGTTCGTATTTTTGTTCCAGTAAGCCTTCATAGCTGTAGAACACAGGGTTTTTAATCTGGAAAAGAACCGCCTAAACAGAATCGTAGTATTGAAATTTGTTCCATTTCCACATTTGTTTATCCTGCTTTCAAAAAAAGGTGTGATTTTTACATATTCTCTCGCAAAACATTTTTATGGTAATGGTTATTGCAAACACTGTATTAAAATGGGGAGTAAAAAAACATTGAAGAAAAATTTACGGTACAATAGCAGTTAGGATTTTTTTTAATGTACACAGTTTAAAATAGCTTTTCAATGTACACAGTTTAAAATAGCTTTTCAGTTACAGTATCAATGCAAGTGAAAAATCTATTCTGTGAAGACTGATGTAACAGCTGTGTTTTTTCTGATTATTTTAAGTACTGAATCACTCTCACGTTGCCTGATTCTAACCCCACCCACACCCTTCCCTCAGAATCCAGGCTCAGCCCTCCAGGGGCCACAAGTCCACAGTCGTCAATACACCGAAGAAAATATCCATTCTGATCCAGAATATGTAGACAGTCATTGAATACGTCTGACACGATGATCTGACTCGATGAATCAGTCACAATCTGAACAGGACCAAAGGAATTCCTCCTCTTTGCTGATTCTCCGTTATATTTAAATCGGACTTTTCCTGCCTTGTTGATGACAACCATGACTGTAGCATTACAGTCAGAGGCACAGATGTCTCCGTTGTTGTTCTCAGCCAAAAACAAGGGACTTGAACCCCCTTTGAAGATTGGATTGCTGTACTCGTCATTCATTATCTCTTGTTTCTCCCACTGTCCTTGATATCGGACAATCTTGTGTTGCTCTCTGTTTTTGGTAGCCATGTTGACTAAGATGTCACCTGATCTGGTGCAGCACAATCCTAACGGTAGCCAGTCCTGTGGTGCCGAGATCAGTCTCTCAGACTTCCCATTCCTGACAATGTTTACTGTCTTATTGTCAAAATCACTGTAGATCAGCTCCCCCTTTACAGTCATGGCTATGTCTCCGGGGCACTCGATACACATAGTGGTGACTACATCCTTTATAGTCTTGTGTAGATCTACCCGCCTTATGATTTGATCGTTACTACACAGCCAGACTTCACTCCTACCCTCACAGGACACAGAATACAGGGGGGTGATTCCTGTTGGGAGATCAGCAATAACTCGAGGTTTATCTAAAAACTCATTCAGAGACGGAGAGGGCGTTTCCTCCCTCGTATTGGATGTGGATGTTTGTGTTAGTGTAGCCTTGTGCTCTTCTAACTGTATGCTTAACTTTACCCCGGGGACAGTAATGGACTCCCATTCTGGTAGCAGTAAATCAATGTCGGTGAAAATTTCCCTGTATTCTGCCAGTTTAGATCTGTACTTTGTGATTTCTAATACCTTGTTAGACTTTAGAATATATTTGTTTTGTTTGACTGTTTCATTCATACTTGGCAAGGCTTTCTTCATTTTGGATTGGTTTGTCTTCAGAGCCAGTTCACAGCTTTCCTTCTTTAACTTTAGTGTGGACTTGATTTTGTTAAATATATCGTCCACTGCCTGGTGCCAGAGTGCCCTTGTCTTCTCTGCATCTTCCTCCGTCTTCACAAACTTGGTTCTACATTTTTGTATCTTTTTGTTTGAATCTTTATCATCTGGGCCATACTTGCAAAGAAGAATGTCTTCGATTTCTTCCGTGTCTTTCTTGATTTCTTCTTTTGTCATGGCCACAATGTCAGCCATGTCAGTGACATCATGTTTATTATGAGGACCAGTGAGACATTTGAAGCAGACTGGGACGTCACACTGATCACAATGCCCCTCGCATCTCTGGTGTGGGTGAGAGGTGCACTCTGGGAAAACGAGCTGAATCTTTCGTTTCGCAAAAGGAACAATGTCATGGGTAGAGGACTTGAGAATGTCTACGTGTTTACTGACACAGTCCACACACAGGTTGACTTGGCAGCTGTTACAGTATTGCTGGGTAGCATTGTCACAAAGATCACAAGTGATCACATCTTGTGCCAAGGATAGTGGGGCTGCCATCTCAAAGCCTGTAATTATAAGAAATAAAAAAACTTCATATGAAAATTCCTTTTCAAATAAATATGTAAACAGTCTTGGGCACTAAACGTTTTTATCAGTTTGAGAAGATATGCTCTTGTTTATCAAAAGAATATAATAATTATTATTTTATCACTAAACATTAATAATCAGAAAAACAGATGTTTGTAAAACACTTATGCCTCCTCTCTCAAATAATTGGAATTTTTTCTAAGTCAAAAGGACATAACTCTATCAAAAATGGCTTGATTGTATCCAAAACAGAAGTTGACTTAGATATTCTTATGATAAATCTGTATACTCAATAACAAATTTCATTTCAGTATGTGCAACCTCTGTGAAGAAAATGGACGGAATCTGCAATTTATTAGAATTTTTCTTAAGTTTAAGGGGCATAACTACCAAAAAATATCTTGACCTAGATATTCGTGTGAAAATTCTGTGTACCAAATTTCATTTCAATATGTGGAACCCCTGCAAAGAAAGTGAACAGAAACTACAAATTGGAATTTTTCTAAGCCCAAGGGGCATAACTCTGTCTAAAATGGCCAGATTGTACCCACAACAGAACTTGACCTAGATATTCTTATGATAAATCTGTATATTAAATTTCTTTGAATATGTGCAACCTCTGCAAAAAAAAAGGAAATGAAACTGATGGTGGACCGACAGTAAGACCGACCGACAGACAGACAGCAGCTAAGCAATATGCCCTCCCTTCTTCGAAGGGGCCGGGGCATAAAAATGTGAAAGGGGTAGTGAAAGGAGGGGGTTTGGTGTGGGGTTTCAACCCCACTCCTCCTGATAAATATGACTAGTATTAATGCAAAATGATTTGGTAAATTAATAATGGGATACTTTTGCTTGACAAGAATGAATCATTTGATTTTAAATCCATCTCATATTCAATACTGATAATAAGAAAACGCTCTCTGCATCTACCCCCCCCCCCCCCCCCCCCCCCCCCCCCCCCCCCCCCCCCCCCCCCCC
>PRKT01000048.1:1443069-1497619 GCA_003671525.1 Saccostrea glomerata
CCCCCCCCCCCCCCCTCCCTTTCCAGGCCTCATACACACACCTTATACAAATTAAAGCAGTTCACCATTAGTACGTAAATACATTGATTTCAAAACGACTGATTCTCACCTCTTGTCTTTATAACTTCAATGCTCTGCAGACTTGGCGACGGTCATAGCTACCCGACATTTGCGGAAGTATGCGGATAAAAGATTTAATCCCTTTCCTTTAAACATTTAAAATGCACTGGACAATGAATTCCCCTCACAAATAGAAAAAATATTTGAAGGTATCTCATATCTTAGAGTTCATAAATTTCAATAGATAAAGCTCTTTCATGTTTTAAGAATGAGAAAGAACAGCCGACAATGTAATGAACCACCTTAAATAATTGCATATGCACTTGGTTTCACGGTGCTGTATTTATTTTGTAGGTAAATAACATTATGTTTCTGCTTAAAATATTTATTTTAAAGCAGTTAAATTATTTTTTTAATTGCACATTTTAAAAATAAAAATTTTATTGTATTTAAATAAATATATAGAAAGAATTGTCTTTATGTAGGCTACATGCTGTTACCTGGTATAAGATATTTTTAAAAGGCTCATTGAATTCTTTTTCTTTTTATGAATGTATTCAGATATACTGTTACGAAGAAAAACTCATAATACACAAAATACACCATTCTGAAACCAAGCGCCTAATTATTTAAATATTTCCCGCTCTTTACATTGGAAAATTGAAGGTAAACCCAAATGCGTTTCCATACCCCGTCAAGCGTGTCACGTGACAAAGCTTTACAGTTGTCAAGTTCGTACCATAGAGCACATGTTAACTTGGTTCATTATGGATTATAATGACAGAATTAATATTTCAGTATTGATTATGGATTGAGGAAAACTCCTCACTGAATATAATAGAAAATATAACTTATAAAGGTAAGTTTAGATAGTTTTGTAAACTTGTGTGACGCGCGCACCTGTTGGCTGTTGGGCTGTTTTGACCAAAACATGAATCCGTCATATGTAAACACTGCTTGTGAAGCTGAGATCATCTTTTTGAAAAAGTGAAAACTTTTTGATTTAATTTGGTAGTGTTAGGTATATGTATGGACTTGACATGGATCAATTCAACCATTGGTATGACTGGGAGGGGGTCCTGGCCAGAATTATTGAATTTATGATTGAAAAAAATCCAAGTGTTACTAGACTTCTGTACAGTTATATCCAATTTGCATATATACTTATGCCTGCACTCATTCAATCCATCACATATTCAATTACTTTTATCTTGATCCCATATGGAGAGGATCGATGCATAGAAATATTAATTGTAACCTCAGCCCAAGATATGAATGCATGTGGATCCAGCTTGCCTGACTCAAAACAATTGAGCCAGTGAATGAACCTATGGGAAACTGTATCTGCCACCCTGATTACATCAATCCAGGGTTATTCTACATGTAACTTAAAAGGCATGGTATCAAATAAATATAAAGGTCGAAAAAACCGAACCTTGATTCTAAACTGTAACAGGAGAGGAGAAAAATGCAGCAGACCAGACTAGGATTCAAACCTGAGGCCCCCTGAATCTCTGGTTAGGTGCTCTACCAACTGAGTTATCTGATTGAACATGTACGTCTGACCACCACATTTTTCTCCTCTCCCTATCATTTGGTGCCGTGCCATATGCCCTGGAACTGACAGGTGAAAGACCTGCTATGGCCTGTTTTGCTGACCTTGAGGGCCGAATTCCTTCAAGGAGGGAGGAAAGTGACTGTCAGATGGACTCATTTACTGATGGCCAAATAGTATAGTTTGTCAGTTGCTTGATCATTATCATAAAGCCAAAAAATCTAACAGTTATTGCTTATTTTTACATGCTCTTGCTTCCATAAGTTCAAATTCTACAAGCCCTGCCTACTTCTGTCTCTCTCTGTCCCACCATGCCTAATTGATGAACCATTGGCTTTATGTAGAAATCAAGGATTTTTATAATTTGTATTTTTATCTTATTCGAGTACATTCTGCAAAAAATCAAAATAGGAATACACCCTTTTCTCGAAAAGATAGAACGTTTTGTCATCTTAAACCATGCACATACCGTATATACTTGCCTATAAGTCGGTATTTTGGGAGTTAAATATTGGTCTAAAACTCTTATGTCCGACTTATAGGCGAGTCATAAAGAGATTGGTATTTTTCTGGAGGGTGAAATGTAGTATCTTATTTGCATTTCCGATGATTATATCGAAGAAAATGTCTGAATATATGTGTTAATTTATGTATTCTTAGATTATGTAGATAAAGTACAAGTATTTACATATTTTAATAATCTTATTTGTATTTCACGTGAGCATTGCCTATTTGTTTAGTAATTTAGATTAAATATCAGTGTCATTTCAATTAAAATATTAATTGAAACTTAAGGTTAAAACAAAATGAATTTACTTGAAATTGTCACCCGATTTGGGCAAAGAATTGTGCCGACTTATAAGCGGGTCAATAGCAAATCCCACCAAAATAACATCAAAAAATACAACTGACTTATAGGCGGACCAACTTATAGGCGAGTATATACTGTAATCATTACATAATTTAGGATAATTAATGTACATTTTAAATCAAAGCTAGGTTGCGCTTTATATGAAATACTATTGATCGCTATATTTTTCAGGTACAGGTACATTTTTATGCCAGATAGCTATTTGGTAGGTAAAAGCAAGACAAGTGTTCACAGGTGTGGTTTCTGTTTAATTTAGATATACACGTCAAGAATAAAATTTTTGTGAGGAGACAGAGACGCGTAATAATACAAAAAAAGTTCTCTCTAATAAGAAGTTAAACTGAAATAAAAGCTGAAAAGTTTGGCTGTTTTGTAGTAGTTTTCAGGATGTGGGAGAAATGATCTTAGATCTGATAATTTGCATGAGCATGTCGACTCGACATTATATGGGTTTTCATTTCCAGTGGTCTTTCAGGGCTTTTAATTGCTTATTGCTTTAAATTGAAATAATTTGAACCAAATGTAATGAATTAAAAATCTTAAAGTCATGTAAATAATTACCAATCAATTCACCTACTCAGACCACTACATCAGTTCCCATAAAGATGTTGGGAGAAGGGGATGGCAAACTAAAGGGTAAATTATTACAATCCAATTCCAGTATAAAGAGCACCAAGTAGGAGAAATAATCTATATTAGGGTGGTAGAAATTTACAGCAGAGGACCATTAAATTTAAACATTTATTTATTTAAACAATTAGATTTTTAAAAGCATTTGTTGATGGATTGATTTTATTTTTAGGGTACCTTTGATTGAGACCTTCAGGTATGGGTACGCTGGTACTAAGAAACGAACTCGGGAGCTTGGAAACTGGGCTGAAGGACCTGAAAAGGTCACGGGTAAGCTAAAAATAAAAATTCAAATGATAAATCCTTTGAAATATTAAAACAAAAAAACATAAACAAACTTTTACTCTGAAATACTTTGATCTGTGCAAATGTAGAATAAGGTATAAACATTTGCTGTACATGCAAATGTTCAATAACTGTAAGAGATATGGGATTTAGACCGGGGGCAAAAACAAATAGAAATATCAATACACTCTCCATAAGATTAGCGGGCATGAAATACAGGTCTCCTAATGTCTCCCAAAGTTTTAAAACCAATCGCTATCAAAGGCAAGAACTTTTTATCAAGGAATTCAGTCGTTTTATATTCTTTTATGATATCTCTGAAATTTATATTCCTTTGTTTGAGAAATTTATCTGTCGTGAAGAAGTTTTTGGCCATCAAGATCAAATATTCCTCCTGTATGAAGTTTTTCTTTTGTAAGCAAATGGAAGGTAGATATTATGGCATTATTTGAATTGAAAAAGGTGATTTAACTTTTTAATTGATTTTGTGTCACTCTGGGGAAATTTAATTTGTGAGAAGGTTTTGTGAAAAACATCAAATGAGGACCACAATAGATTTCTTTCTTAACGTCTGCCTTGTAATATAATGGGTTTAGTGTATAGGATTGTATTGAGTTAAATGATTAATGTTTACATCTTATTTAGGGTGTTTGACAGCCTTTATGTTCCTTGAACATTTCTGATATTACAAAATACTACATGTATGGTCACTTGGTGACACAGCAACTCAAGTGTAAATTCATCTGGAGAAGTGGAGTAAGAAATTGATCCTTTAGTTAAGTTGCTGGTTCAAACCCAAATGTAGGCTGTAGGAACCAGGCCATATAAGTTTGCAAAAGTTGCTGTCACTAAAAAGATCTGTCAGTGCTTGGTGGCATCACCATAAGATTGAAACATTCTCAAACAGACAGAATGCAAATAGAATGATTTAAATAAGAATGCTCATCTCAATTTTATTGCCCAGTGTAGTAAAAACTTTATTATAAATGCTTGCATCAGGCTATCATGTAAAAAATAAAGGGACTGCTAATAATGTGTCATTCATTAATAGAGGCTTTTACATACTGTAAACCAACTTTTATTCGTGTGTGAGGAATTTTCGCGAAGTTCGCGAGAGCCTCTTCATCGCGAATATTTCTTTCCGCGAACCAGTATTTAAAGTCTCTCTGTCTATATACAACAGACCCAAAAAAGGCCTGATCGCGAAAAATTAATCGTTGCTAACTAGTTTACCCCTAGAAATTCGCGAAATATAGTCGTCGCGAAGAAAAGTTGGTTTACAGTAATGAACGAAAAATTAATAAATTCTGGGTCAAAGAAATTCTCCTATATTTATTCTTTTGTAATCTTATGTGCATAGAAATATTATGATTGTGCAAAGATTTTCTAATCTTGGGGATTTGTTCAGAGTTGGAACTTAGGTTCAGTTTGTAAGCGGCTTAAGAATGTGATTTTTAGAGCAGGTTACTTAATAGTTGTTCCTATATTGAGGGGCTTACCAAGTTCTTATGCAGTCAGCTAAGGATTGCAGTGTTACAAAGGGTACTGAACACAAGGATAAACACTGCACATTTAAACCTTACAAGTACGCATAGGAACATTTAACATTAACACCTGGAGTCAATAGCATTTGAAAGGAAAAATAGAATATTAGCCATGACTATATATGCCACAACTGATTGATAAATATTATATTATACAATTTACCTCTATACACACCTAATAAACCTTTTTTTTTGGTGGTGGGGGGGGTGTTAATATTTTTAATGGTCTCTCAATTCTTGTATATTGTGATTGGGGATAGACACTTCATGTTAATTAGTAGGTACAGGGAATTGGTTTAAAATTATAGGCTTGTTCAATTCTTAATGCCCTGTCTGTGATTTGAAAGACTGCACTATATATTATTGATTGATTTTCATTTACAGTTTAAATTTGATGAAAATTAATGCCTAGGTATTTGTAATTGGTTGCATATTTTAAGTATTTCTTCATTCATGCAGTACCATGCATTGACAAATGTGTCCTAAAGTCGTAGATTTTTTTTTTGTTCACACTACAATTCAATAATTTTTTGAAATGCATTATCAAAATTTGGTTTTATTTGGCTCTGATCTTGTGATTACAATTATCTCTAACAAATCTTTGTACTCAAGTCAGGATTTTTTTAAACACAAAACTTGCAAAAGAAACCTTTTATTGTTGAACAACCTAAGCTTTGAACATGATTTAAATGTACCATGTTGAGGCTATGTTCATCTTGTTCTGACAAATAACAATACCTCCATTTATTACTGCTGTCAACCTGCAGTAAGGCAATACCATTCAAATCTACACACCTACACAGTGTGACCGGAGTGACAGGGTGGCTGGGGTCCACACTAATGTTTGAAGTAGTACATGCATCTCAGCTACCGATTCAGTGAAGGTCACCCAAACAATATAAGATAATTGCCCCTTATTCAAATAATGTCATGTACAGGTCATAAAGTATAAATACAGTAAAACATGCCGAACATGCTTTGATTGAATTGACACATATAGCGGTGATTTTTCTTCCCAAGCTAGGGTTTAAACATGTTTTGAAGCTAACAGACATATTGAACTATGCTTGTTATATACCCTGGTAACAAAGCAAAATTGCTCATCCCTGGTTCTTCCTTACAAGCATGTTTTAATTACTATACTAGTAAAATAGTATGTAGGAAATACATATACAAAATCTAGTGATCATGAAATACCGTACCTAATTTCCACATTCCATGCTGATTTTCAGTTAATGGGTATACAAGAATACAAGGATATGTATATGGCCATAGAGAAGCACCACAGAAATCTAAAGCTAGCCCATCTAACTGGTCAGGCCAAGGATTTACAGTAAGTACTTATTGACCAAACCAGGAGGATACCATTCAGAATATATAAATTGTCAACAGAGGCATTTACAGAAGGACATCTGACTGTTTACAGAAGATACTCTTCCTGATTGAATCAATGATTTCCAGCAGCAACACCTCAATGGTCAAAGCTATAGTTTATAGTAATATCTCACTTACATCTCACTGGCAAAGTCACGAGTTTACAGAAACACATCATTGATCAAGTCCCCGAGTAATAGTGAGGATATCTCACTGGTTAAGTCAATGAGTTATAATAAGAATATCTCACTGGTCAGGCATGTGAGTTATAGTTAGAATATCTCATTGGTCAAGTCAATGAGATATAGTAAGAATATCTACAAGTCAGTAAATGATTATAGGAAGAGTATATCACTGGCCAAGTCAATGAGTTATAGTAAAATATATCACTGGTCAAGTCAATGAGTTATAGTAAGAATATCTCAAGTCAATTCAATGAGTAGTAGTAAAAATATCTTACAGGATAAGTCAATGAGGTATAGTAAAAATATCTCACTGCTCAAGGCAATTAGTTATAAAGTAAGAATATCTCACCAGTCAAGTCAATGAACTATATATAGGATCTCACATGATTTGTAGTTGGATATGATTTTTATCCCACGAGTTGTGTGTTTTATATCCCCAAGCCTTGGCGAGGGGATAAAAACACACAACGAGTTTGATAAAAGTCATATCCAACTACAAATCATGTGAGATTCTTTTTATCCAATGTTTTTTAACACCCCAAATAATATTTAGCACTGTTTTTATATAGGACTCCACTTCATTTTACTTCATCACTCTAACGCAAAACCCATTAGGACGTCACAACTGTGTGATACGAAAACGATATCACATGAGCTATATCAACGGGATAAAGGAATAAACATGGGATAAAATAAAATATCTCACTGGTCATGTCAATGAGATGTAGTGAGAATAACTCACTGTTCAGGTCATTGAATATAGAATATCTTGCTTTTCAATTCAATGGTTCACCGTATGACATCACTCGGATGAAGCCAATAGGCTTATGTTCAGATTGCACCAAGAAAGCAGATATATAGATCCTGTCAGGTTATTTTCTTTTATTTACTTTATTTAGTACTGTTCTACATGTATATGAATCTTTCTAGGGTCCAAGCTGAACAGGACACTAAGTTTTACCAGATTCTGCTGAAGATGATGAATGAGGTCAAATTGTAAGTATAAAGGTCAAATCTCTAAGTAGAGAGGTCAAATGTCAAAAATAAAATTTTGCCTTCCTGTGTTTTATATTCTAATAGCTAAATGGATAAACCTGGCCTGGGGGCCATAAAACTTAGATGAGCATTACCATATAGCCCTACATATATTACATGAGAAATCCATTCATCTTATTATAACTTGATATGATTATTTTTTTTGTTTCAGACTAAGGACAGGGCAACAGAAGGACTCACTTATGAAGGTCTTTACATGGTTCAAGGCCAACAAACACACGCTTCACACTGGGCCCGTAAGTTAGCATACCACAAACTCACTTAAAATGGGAACTTTAAGTTACAAATAAGTGTATTTAGATTATGATATTCAGTTTTATTTCTTGACAGCATTTTGGGAAGTCCTACCAGTTAAAAGAAGCTTCAGAGGTTGTCAAAAAAGCCAAGGGGTCAACACAACAATCTTCACCCAAGAAGGGCAAGGTCGTCACCACGGAAATGGCAAAGGAAGAGGAGGATCCAAAGCCCATCACTCGCCTGGAGTCTGCTGAGGGGATGAGAAAATTTTTTCAGAGTGTGACACCCTCCACCCAGCCTAATGACCCAGAAACACCCAAAAATTTCTTCAACTTTGACCTGCCTTCTAATAAGGATTACGTCAATGAATACCTGACCAGTCGGTTTTTCCAGGCAGGGGAGATTTCGGGGATAGGTAGGCCCTCCACCCTGGAGACTCCATCACACCGGGCCTACATGAATGACCAGGTGCCCTCAGACAGAACAACGGCCATGGAGAGGTTTATCAACAGTCCAAGTCTGTACGATGGCCCAGACCTGGAGGTGAGTTCAAATGGAAAATTTTCTTGAAATATCAAAAAGATAAGAAGAAAGAGGATTTAGGATTTTGGAGAGAGTATGAGATAAAATTTGTATATGTGTAAAGTTGTGTAGAATTCTCTTTTATTTGATATTTTAATCATTCTGTTTGAAATGTCAGAAGGGCATAATGGACAAAAACCCCAGAATAAAGCAAGATGTGATATTTTTGAAAATTTCATAGCTACAAGGGGAGTAACTCTAGTTTCCCCATTCAGCAGTTTTTAAATCCCAGAGTGGATAGATTTAAGGTGATCAATACTTATTGTTTAAGTGTCTGGTTCACAATGTAACATTTAATTCAGAAAAGTGAACTTCTTGGCAAGCACTGAACTGTTCAATAAATGAATTGGGTTTTCAGACAGATCATTTTTCCTAAGTGTTGATATTCATAAAGCGAAATGGGTTAGAAAAATTTAAAAGTGCTATGTGTATTGTAATATAGACAATGGTTTATTTTATCATCAGATCTGATTTGTGTATTTGGAGTCTATATTGGACTCCCTGGAGGGGATTTCTCTGTCTGACCGCCTGGTGACTAGTGTTAAGTAGGGACAGGTGATGGCTTCGTCTTATTTAGTCCGGTGGATTATGGGATTGTGTGTGCTGCATTTAAGCAAACAGTGACTAAATCAGACTTTAATCTGCCCCATTGTTCAGCATTGATTGGGTTGTGCAGACTGAAGATTTTAGTGGAGTGCACACAGAATTGCTAATGTACAGCTTTAAAATGGAAGAAATTTAAACTGCAGCTGATAATGCCTTATTTAAACACATTTATTTTTCTCCAAATGAACATACAGACAATGTGGAAGGTCTTGATTATAAAAGAAACTGTAAAGCATTTGCCAATGGGGAGTTTGTCTTGATTGGTGTAGCAAAAATTTCAGAACATTTTGTCAATACTATTTATTTACTTACTGTAAGTAGCAAGGAATTGTTAGGAAAGTGAATATCAAACATTTAATGGCATGGACTGTTTGCTGTAGTTTTATTGGATTACTTTGAGGACATATATTTGTAGCTATTTAAGTGAACTATTTGTCCTGAACATCTTAGCTACTGATTCTTTTTTATATTAAATCTCCTTTGTGGAAAAATTTTCGGTTACTTATCAGAAATTAGATGATTTTTAGGTAAGTAAAATGATAATTTTTATTAAAATTTGGAAATCTAATTTGCACCCCACCCCCTTAAAAAACAATATCCCTATTTTGAAAAAAAGATATAGTAGAAATTGAACACAGTTGAAATATTTGTCATTTCATGATAAACTATAAAGATTTGTCAATGACATACCTGTTACAAATAGTACTTTTTTTTCTACTTTTGTAGTTTTTATGTCAAACTGGTTTTATTGCCAGGTTTAAAATATTTATTTTTTGAATTTTGAAATATCTTGGGGTTGCATATGCCGAGTTTTTAACTGAGTTTTCCATAGGAAAAAAATCTTTTTTTTGAAATGGCATAAATGGCAGGTGGATTGCTGCCAAAAGGGTACCCCTTTTGTCTGGATAGCCCCATCTAGGGTTTCCAAGATAGGAACTTTTTTATTTTGCTAATCAACGATGTGCACATACTTATACATGTATTGCTTTGATTTTTTGATTATAATGAGAAAAATTCATGCTTTTAAACTTTATCAATTTTTGCAAAATATTGCATAATGGTACCACATTTTCTGGATAACTCCTCCTACAGTTTTCAAGATAAGAACTTTTTAGACCCATGCAAACCAAGTTTATTGGGGTACATAGGAATCCCCCTGTCTGCTTGTCAGTCAATCTAGCTGTGTTTCTATTCATCCATACTAAAACTTTGTAATGGAGATTTACTAGAAGTTCATACTTGGTACAAAGATTTCTAATGCCCTTCAGTTTGTCATGGCCTTGACCTACGGTCATTCCAGCATGTTAAAGCTGACTTGCTAAAAAGTATTTTATAAAGTGCTGGTTGTTAATTTGCAATTGAGACTTATTGGAAGCTTGTACTTAGTACAAATATTTTTATGAACTGAGGATATGTCATGACCTTGACTAGATCATTCCAGCAATTTCAAGGCCATTGGTTTTGAAATATGAAATTCAAATCATGTTTATAATTTTTAAGTAAAATACCAGTGATGATCAAATAAAGAAAACCTGGTTTGCTGTCACATTAACAGCTTTTTCACTTATATATGTTGTTATTAAAGTTAGTGCAATTGATAAATTTTTCTTTAAATCTTAATATGCTTTTATTTCTTTTTCTTTTTTTTTTTACGATGCATCGAAAACATTGTTTACAAGAGCTAATTTACTGTCAATTACAATTGACACTCTCACCCTGAAAATTGACTGCGTTTGATAAAGAGACTCAATGCTACATTTTATCTTTTAGCCATGAATAAATCATCAAACATGTTTTTTTGAAAACATTCAATAAATCTGATTGATTCAATAATGCTGCGATATTTAATGTGTTGCTGCTATTGCGCTGATAATGGTATTTTTTAAGGATGATATTTACTTGGGATGTGGGCAGGGAATGTTTAATAGAGTTACCATTTGTAAAAGTATTGGAGATCAATTCTGCTATCTGTTTTTTTTGTTGTTGAAAGTTTATGCATCATACTGAAAGTGATTTATATTTTTTGTACCTGAAGTGTTAGACACACAGAATTATTAATCTATCGAATTTTTCATGGTAAAGCATTTTTAGTTATCTTTATCCAGACTATTTTGTCAATCCCAGTTATGGCAAAGTTTTTCTGGTTTGTTACATTAGTTTTGCTATTTTCAGCTCCAGCAGCTGGCTAGTTCCCTTGGTGACCTTGATGACGTTCCCCCAGAGTTACCTTCCCATCACCAAGAGGAGGAGGATCGGGATTCCTTAGACAGTCAGCGGTACATTGAGAGTGTCACTGTCGACAGCCAGTACCAGGACGAAGAAGACGTGTTTGAAGTGGACGAATCGGGACCAGCGGATATTGACATGGAACTGCCGGAGATGCGTAGGAAGTTATCACGAGAACAGACCATGTCGGCCAGTTTTAGGGCAGCTGTTTCTGCTCCAACACATGAGGATCAGGTTAGATTTCCTCTTTAATTTTAGCAGGAAGACAAATTGTAGCAGAGAAATAGTGTCTATGAAAGGCTGGTTTAGAGGATGGTGCCATGGTTCTAAACTGAGAAATTTTTGTAAAATTCATTGAAGACTACTGGTGTCATATAATATATTGAACCCCGCGATATTTTGAACCCGGGTTCAAAATATTGCTGCGAAATATTGAACCCCCCTATAATATATTGAACCCCCTCCCTCTAATTGAAAAAGCAGGGGGACTCAGTATATATTGGCCATAATATTTTGAACCCCTCCCTCTTAAATCAAAAAGGCAGGGGGATTCAATATTTTATGGCCATAATATTTTGAACCCCCTACCTCTTAAATGAAAAAGGTAGGGGTTCAATATTTTATAAGGGGGTTCAATATATCGCAGCGAAAAAGTGACCCCGGGTTCAAAATATTATGCGATATTTTGAACCCAGGTTCAATATATCACGGTATCAAAATATTATGCTACACCTGTCCTTGTCCTACAGTTTTCAGTTGATTGCAATACATTTTGTCACAAAAAGAGGCTTGAATGAGGATCATTGCTGTTGCATAGTTTCAAGTCTTAGTTCTTCTTTTCCTTTGCAATGAGAATAAATCAACAGAGCTTGTCTAAAAAGGTTTTTGTTAATTTTTTTAATATTACGGGTATTATTATTTATTATAGCAACTATCTTTCTCAAACATTTTCTTTAAAAGCTTTAATACTTCTCTTTTTAGGAAATGTATGTTGTTTTAGGATATGTAGGGGACTAAAGTAGAGATGATACTTTGACATATGCAATAGCAGTAGGAAATACAGGGTTTGACTTTGATATGTTCTTTAATTTTTAGTTTTCCAATTTATCGACCTACATTCCCAAGAAGATGGTTCACCCTATTGCGAGTCTGGTGAATCCTCATGCTCAGCTGGCGGCAATGGAGGCCAGGCGGGCTGAAGAGGAGTATCAGGCCTCGAGAGAAAACACTGGTCTGTCACAGCGAATACTCAGCAGGTCTGCCTCAGGTACGTAATACACAGGTGTCTGTCCCACCGAATTGTCATCAGGTCTACCTTGGGTATGTAATATGTATAGTCTGTCCCAGCGAATACTCAGCAGGTCTGCCTCAGGTAGGTAATACACAGGTGTCCATCGCAGCGAATACTCAGCAGGTCTGCCTCAGGTAGGTAATACACAGGTGTCTATCGCAGCGGATACTCAGCAGGTCTGCCTCAGGTACGTCATATGTATAGTCTGTCACAGCAGATACCTTACAGGTCTGCCTCAGGTACGTCATATGTATAGTCTGTCACAGCAGATACCTTACAGGTCTGCCTCAGGTATGTAATATGTATAGTCTGTCACAGCGAATACTCAGCAGGTCTGCCTCAGGTAGGTTATACTCACATGTGTCTGTCCAAGGGAATACATGTACTCATGAATTCTGCTTCAGGTACTTATACACACATATCTTGTCTGTCTCAGTGAATACTCAACAGGTTTGTCTTACATGTACATACCTAAAACACTTAATCTGGTCATTTTGTAGGTATTCAAATGTGTCTGTCTTCAATATTGACAAATATAATTTTTTAGCTTCCTTACTCAATGTTACTGTTAATTGATGCATTGTGATTATGTGTTTGACTAAGCTTTAAGATAATTACACAGTTTATTAACTTTTTGTAGCTGTTCCCAAGTCTTCATCCACACCTCATTCATCTGCAATCTACAGACCGATGACAGCGGTCCCCTCCCGCCCCGACAGTATGAACCAATGGAATACCTACACCAAAGACAGGTCATATGGACAGGAAATACTAAGTATGTTATTCAGAGATCAAGATAATTAAATATTTAAAAGGAAAAGAAGAAAAATGTTTGCTCTTTATCAAATAAAATTGAAAGAAGAATGAATAAATTGACATAAATAAAACAGGGCGATCACCTAGAATTGTCCGGAGGGGGTCTAAACGTTACCAAGGTAACAGGGTGTCTATGAATAACTTGTTTTATCCTATCCCAGGAGGATATAATCTACCCCTGTCACTGAATTTAACTGCTCCCCCTACTGGTAAAACAATCTGATGAGTCACGTTTTGTGTTCATGTTTGATTTTGTCACCACTTACCCCTCATTCAAAATCATCTTCATCCAAAACCGATACCATGCCTGACAAATGGCGTTGATATTCAAATTATACTACGGAAATTTCAAGTTAACAAAAGGGATCAAAATTTTGTCTTTAAAAGTACGCAATTTTAGTATTGAATAGTTAGGTCAAGACTTAATTGATATTTTATTAATTATTAAGGAATAAATACTTTAATGTATAATACATGTATTGTACGAATCTTTTAGAATTAATACTTAAATCTTCAGCAATAGTGTATTATTTTAGACTAGCTTAAGCTTCAACATTCAGTTATAGTTATCTTGACATAAACCTAGTCGCATCTGTCAATTTTTCATCTGTATATCAATCATTTCAGGATCATCTTTTCATTTCTGCATATCACTAGTTTGATTTTAATGTTTCTTTTCTTTTTAATTTGCATGAATGCCAAACCTTGTAACCATTGTTTGCTTGCATTTGTTTCTAACCTCAAAGGAGACTTGAGTTTCGTTGGTCGCAGTGGTACAGCCATGGATGTACGTTACACTGCCCACGACTTCGGAGAAATGCCGGAGGAGATGACAAAACATGTCGTAGCATTCTTTTCTCAGAATTCAAAGTCGGTACCAATGGCCAAGGGTAGATATTTATAAATATCACATTTACAGCTGATGATTATTGCACATGCTATATTTTTCCTTTCCAAGATATTGTCCCACCAACAGTTAAATATTTAATGTAATCTTTATTGGCACTTTGCAGGAAACATTAGATTTGCATGATACAACACAACTTTTATATTCATTGCTATTCATTGCAATTATCTTATCTGACTCTCTGCATGAGGAACATTTACAAAAACAATTTTATTTTATAAACTGAAAAAGAGAAAGTTTAACAAGAGACTGAAAAATTAAGATTATTAAAAAAATGAAGTCTATTTTGTGCAAATTCACTGCATATTGTTAGCGCAATCTTAAGACAAACTTGTGTCATATATTGCCGATTTCTATGCTTATATTATTTATTTTTTGTCAAACAAGTATATCGCTTTACCAGACAATTTAATCATTTGTGTAGAATTTCAATGTAACATTTTCTTTCTAAAAAAAATCAATTTTTACTTCTAACAGCTGTTTTTTTTTCTTTTGACTTTTCACTTACTTCATAAAAGAATTATTGCTGTATGTAGAATGATATAGCATACATGTACATGTATCTTGTAATCCTCTCTATACAATATAAGTATCACTAATGTTAGAGCAAAACTTTTAATTAACAAAAAATTTAATATGTATGCATGATGCAATATACCTTTTATTCCTAATTGTTTAAAATTATTATCATGTGCATGCCTTAATTTTAACATGTTGGTACAGTATATACAAGGATTTTATTATGACTGTTTATGATTGGTTAGTTTTGACCCCGCGACCTGTGGAAGTCCAGGAGCTCTACACACAGAATTCACTGGAGGAGTTTTATGTTATGGCTGACAACCTTTATCCCAGACTACCAAAATATCGCAGACCCCTGTACTCAAAGCCAAAATCAGCCGCATCTACTCGCATGTCAGAAACTCCAGACAAAACGCCGCGGACCATGGAAAAACCAAAATTCCAGCCACTCGGGAAACAGCTCATAGATGCTGCGTGAGTGTTTACAGGGATTTCCATTCAGGATCATGTCCCCTTTCAATTGGAATTTTTACATTGGAAATAAGTTTAATAAGTTAAAAATATTTATGAAATATTTTTTTTATGTAAGTAAATTAATGTGCAATTGAATTTCATAGGTTAAAATTTTCTTTATTGTAAAATCACTTATTCAGTCCAGTCCAATACGAAAATTCGTAATATTACGAAAAAAAGTAAGATTACGAGAAAGTGTAATATTACAATTTATCATAATATAAAACTTATATTACAATTTTTCGTAATGTAGTAAAATTACGAATACGCGTAATATAGCAGATTGTAGAGACTATATTACGAGTTTTCGTAATCCAAGACAAATTCAAGCATTGCAGAAACTGAGTGGCGGATAGCAAAGTATGACGTTTAATACGAGATGTCATGGGCGATAACTTGTACGACTCTTACTGAGATTTGAATTCTGTGTATTTCAATAAGAATTGCACGAAAAGTTGTATAATGAGACGAGGGTGTGATTTTTAGGGTAGACTTCGGAAGAAAAGTAGGGAGTTCGGGTGATATAGACCAATGTGACATTCTTAAGCGAGTATTGAAATTTACTGGAAAATTGGTCTTATCCTTGGGAAAATTCCTATAAAAGAATTATAAAAGAAATTGACCACTCACCCATCGCTGGCGGTACTTTCTTCTTGAATCTCCATGCTTTCTGATAGGCGAAACTGACCAAATTGACCGCGTGCTATCAGTAGATGTGGAATCTGATATATTACTGACGTCATACTTTGCTACCCACCATTCAATTTCTTGCAATGCTTGAATTTCTCTTGGATTACGAAAACTCGTAATATAGTCTCTTACAATCTGCTATATTATGCGTATTCGTAATTTAACTACATTATGAAAAATTGTAATATAAGTTTTAAATTACGATAACTTGTAATATTACGGTCTTTCGTAATCTTACGCTTTTTCGTAATATTACGAATTTTCGTATTGGACTGGACTGTTATTTTCGAAAAAAAACAAAGGTACGGTTTCGATAAGGCTGATTTTCAGCCCATAATGAATTTCAAATATTTTCATTTAGTTTTGTCTAGTAATGTTTCCCCCTTCATATTTTATAATTTATTTGCAAAACCAACCTATATTGGTCACGTGACCAAGGGATATCTGAAGGGTCCCTCTTAAAGCATCTACGAGGGTTATCAAGATTTATTTCTTGTAGAGGACTATTCTTTTTGAAAAACCAAAGACAGATAAACAATATATCATCAGGGAACATAGAACACATCTGAAGTAATACAAAAAACTAACTTATTAAAAAAAATTTTGGAAAAGAGAATTTTTGTAATTGTAGCCATAAAAATTCAATTGAAATTGTGTGCGCTTTCTAATTAAACATCTTTGCCATTTATAAACATAATATAATAAGACAAGATAAACAATAAGTTATAAAAAAACAACCTTTCAATATATCGATATATCATATACTGAGACAAATTATAAACTACAGGTACTGTGAGCAATGAGTTAACTAAATGATACCCCCGCCTCCCATATGAATATAATGGCAGTGTCCATGTTTTGCTCTGGAAAATCCAAAATGTATGTCGGATCAAAAAGTAAAATAAGAGGTACACAATGATAATATGTAATAAAGATTCTTTGAAACGTTCATTAAATTTCCTTCTGTGGTATGAGTGGAATTGCGGATAAGAGATGGGCTCCCCCAAAGCATAACAGACGGACGGACAGACATACCGATTACTATATACGCTCCCACTTTTCAAGCGAGGTTTTAATAAAACAGTCACTAAAGAACTTACAAGTATCAAGTAGGAAAAAGACCTCTATGCATTATAATTAAGCACATCAATTTCATAGTAATTTGTTTCGATAGACCCATAAACACGCATAACATTTTATTTACTTGTACTTATTTTATTCTTTTTATAGATATTGGATGCAAATTTTGTTATAAAAAGTCATTTTTATAAACATTTTTTAAGTTCTAATGATGAATCATATAGAGATAAGGAACTGTATATAAAATCTAAAGTCCATAAAACAATACAAAATAGGAAAAAAGCAAACACGAACCTACATATAATCAAAGTTGGGATCAGATGCGATGGAGGAGTAAGCATCCCCTTTGGACCGGTCATACCAACTATGTGCTCCTTGTCATGATCGGGAAATAACGGAAAATTTGTCGTCAATTCAGTGTATAAATAATGGACTAACAATTAGTATGCAAAACGTCAGTCAGCATTTGAGTCAATGATAAATTGTATTTGCTGACAAGGTCATTGTATCGACCATAGAACTTAAGGTCATTGTATCGAACATAGAACTTATGAATTGATGACTATAAACGAAACTTCTGATATACTTGCTTCATCAAATTGTTTGTCAATAATTTATCTCGTTGTTATAGACATAGAGCATGATCTGGCTTATCGAATCAGCTGAATTGTATAAACTCTGTATGCAGGTGATGCTCATTCCTCAATAGCAACTGATCCCACCTCTGATGATGTGGAGGTCCGTGTATGCTCTGCACCTATTTTATAGAGTTTATAGGACTTTGATATTGTATACTGTTCGTTTTCTCCATATCCATCTATGACAGAAAAAAGACGCACGTTAAATATTTGATACTGCAACATACCCAAATCAAGAAATTTTGACCTAGATTAACATTAAACAATCAATATTGTTTACTATGAAACACTAAGTGTAAGCTTGGTATTTATATATTGCAACTGCCCTCTGGTGTCAAAGTTGTGGTTTTCCTCACAAACAGACATACAGACACGTTATAATATACTCGATTAATTTCCATTTTTTGTTTTACATCCTAACGCATTCTACGGCAATACATGTATAAGAGGACAAGAAGCCAATACTCAATAGTAAAACCCTTGCTTTGGTAGAATCTCATGAATCAATCTCATAATATGGCCTATCTGCAATGCTTATTCATTTAGATAATTGTGATGGAAATTTGGGACATACAGACACACAGATAAACAGGAAGTTAACACTGTATACATACAAAAATAAATCCCACCGTATAATATGCCTAAACAAAAAGTGTGCTAAACGAAGAATCTACTATTTATAGATGCTGAAAAATTTGTGTTACGGACAGACACACAGACTGCTAGACAGATAAGCAGATACAAAAGAGTAAAAAAATATACATCCTCTCCTTCAGAGCAATGTTAAAATACTTAACCTGTTTGATTAATTGAACAATGTTATGAATGTGTATCAAACACTTTAAATGTTTTAATAAAATTAACCATATCTCAACAGATTGCAAAATTAGCCAAGTCATTACTATATAAGTGTGTGTTGCATTGCGAACCACAATCATATTTCAGTATAATATTTCTGTACATATATGTAATCAATAACCAAAGTATGGTTTTGGTTCAGAATGCAACACGTGGTGTACTAGAAGTTTAAACACCATAACCCTCCGACATTTTCCCATATGCCCAATGTTAAAGCGGTTGAGGGTACCATACTTTGGCCGATAATTCCAATTTTATCCTAATTTTTTCCCCCGCAAAAATATACATGACACAAAATTAGACATGTTGAAAATAATTAAAGTAAGTTTAAAATTGTGTGCAGCCTAATTTCATTTTTCGCAAAAAACATGGGCCAAAAAACAGCCTTATCGAAATATCTCCTTTTCATGACTTAATCAGGAAAATTTGGGTTTCTGGGATTCAATTTCAAAGATAAAAAAACTGTCTTAGTTTATACATGTAGTTATGTTTTTGTGACAATTAACTTTTGGAGCTGGACATGGATTCATGAGTCTCTATATGTACCTCAAAGAGAATGAAAATTAGTACAGTGTAATTTCACAGTGTTAAGTCTTGGAATTCAAAATTGTTAAATGTTAATTAAAACCACAGAAAATTCAATTTCTTTTCCAATGGGATTTTTCACTTTTATTTGGGGGGTGGGGGGGGGGGAGGAGGAGGAAATAATTTTGAAAGAGGGCAGGATCCTTTTCACCAAAATTATATGAATAATATGAATTTATTTCTGACAGTGAAGCTGAGCTCCGTGAAAAGGAAAATGCACCTCCCCCTGAACCGACATCATCGGTCAAGCTGGATGCGGTGGTACAATTAGTGGACGATGTGTCAGAGAACATGACCTACTTCAAAGAAAGGGTAAGCTCTCATACAGTCCTGATATAACCATCAAATTTTACATGTGCTTCCTAAATCTCAAAGCTGCAAAAGAAAGAAAAATAGAAAGAAAGAATAGAAGTTATATTTTCTACTAGTTGTTGATTGGCTGCTATTTATACCTTGGCCATGACCTTTAAAGGGTGATTAAAACATTGATTTATAAGTAGAGTACAAAAAATACAGCCACACTTTATTTTGGCTATTTGACAAAGAATCTTACGACTAAGACTAAAAATTCCCCACATTTTACAACACTATCTGAAATTTGCAAAAATCTTTCTTCTCTATTACATTATACCAATATTTTATGATTACATTTTAATCAATCATTGAGAAAAAAATATCTTTCTCTAATAAAAATTACAGAGTGATGAACTTTTAGTCTTAGTCATAAGATTTTTCATGAAAAGGACCACTGCTGTCTTGTGTTATGGTAATTTTCTTTATTACTTCCCTTAGCTTGCTCCAGCACCTAGTCCAGGATTCAGACAACCTGCCAGTAACACAGTATCCAGGCGACCACTGTCACGCCCAGCAACAGCTACAGGTCATAGGTCACCCAGCCCAATACAAAGATCTAATTCACCAGAAATAGCGTAAGTCTTCAGGTCATAGGTCACCCAGCCCAATACAAAGGTATAAGTCACCAGAAATAGCGTAAGTCTAGGGAAAATTTTAATAGTCTTTGATACAGTTACCTGTCAATGCATCAATATCTAGTTTTTAGCTCGACTGAGCCGAAGGCTCAAGTGAGCTTTTCTGATCACATTTTGTCCGTCGTCCATCTGTCTGTCTGTCTGTCTGTAAACTTTTCACATTCTCGACTTCTTCTCAAGAACCGCTGGGCCAATTTCAACTAAACTTGCCACAAATTATCCTTGGGTGAAAGGGATTCAAGTTTGTTCAAATAAAGGGCCATGCCCTCATTCAAGGGGAGATAATTGAGAATTAGTGAAAATTTGGTGGTCCGTTTTAAAAATCTTCTTCTCAAGAACCACTGTGCCAGGAAAGATGAAACTTATGGGGAAACATCCTCAGGTAGTGTAGATTTAAGTTTGTTCAAATCATGACCCCTGGGAGTAGGGCAGGGCAACAATGGTTTTTTTTTATAAAGAAATATATAGGAACATTCTTTAAAAATCTTCTTCTCAAGAACAGCAAAGCCATAATTGCTCATATTTATATGGAAGCATCCTCAGGTAGTGTAGATTCAAGTTTATTCAAATCATGACCCCCGGGGGTAGGGCGGGGCCACAATGGCCAACCAAAGTTTCATATAGAAATATATAGAAAATTTAAAAATCTTCTTCTCAAGAACAGCAAAGCCATAATTGCTCATATTAATATTGAAGCATCCCCAAGGTTGTAGTTTCAAGTTTGTTCAAATCATGACCCCTGGGGGTAAGGCGGGGCAACAATGGCCGACCCAAGTTTTATAAAGAAATATATAGGAAAATTCTTTAAAAATCTTCTTCTCAAGAACAGCAAAGCCATAATTGCTCATATTTATATGGAGGCATCCCCAGGTAGTGTAGATTCAAGTTTGTTCAAATCATGACCCCCGGGGGTAGGGCAGGGTAAAATGGCCAACCAAAATTTTATATAGAAATATAATGGAAAATTCTTTAAAAATCTTCTTCTCAAGAACAGCAAAGCCATAATTGCTCATATTTATATGGAGGCATCCCCAGGTAGTGTAGATTCAAGTTTGTTCAAATCATGACCCCCGGGAGTAGGGCAGGGCAACAATGGCCAACCAAAGTTTTATATACAAATATAATGGAAAATTCTTTAAAAATCTTCTTCTCAAGAACAGCAAAGCCATAATTGCTAATATTTATATGAAAGCATCCCCAGGTAGAGTATATTTAAGTTTCTTCAAATCATGACCCCCCGGGGTAGGGCGGGGCAACAATGGCCAACCAAAGTTTTATATAGAAATATATAGGAAAATTCTTTAAAAATCTTCTTCTCAAGAACAGCAGAGCCATAATTGCTCATATTTATATGGAAGCATCATCAGGTAGTGTAGATTCAAGTTTGTTCAAATCATGACCCCCGGGGGTAGGGCAGGGCCAAACTTTTGGGTTTAAAATTTTCAATAGTAAACCAATTTCTATTTTTTCCTAGCCACAATGCTCGGGTGAGCGATGTGGCCCATGGGCCTCTTGTTTTTAATTAATGGCACTATTCATTTGAAAATTTAGTTTTATTTTTCGATTCCCTTTGTCAATTTAGAACTGACAGACCAAGACCACATACATCTTTCTCTCCCCATGGTGTTGAATTTCTGGAGCCCCACCCTCCGAAATCTGCGAGGTCAGGCACGCCCAGTAGGACTGCCGAGGCCATAGACTGGAGAGGGAAGATTATTCCAGATACAGAACGGGCTAAGTATGTAGAAATATGTAATATGAATTGTTATTCATCTCTTTTTGCGTATAATATGAATTCATTAGTCAAACAGAACTTAGACATGAGAAATTATTCCATAAGTGACTTGGATTCCTTAATATTTAATTACTGGTATAAAAAATCATTCAGTCTTCTCTGTTTTGTTTAAATCATATTTTGGGTCATTAGAAGTATGTAATTAAAGGAATTTTTTTTCTTTCAGGTGGCAGAAGTCAAAGTTTGGAGACCATACATATGTGAAGAAAATGAAAGGGAAGCGTCCGGTTGGTGCCACACATGCTGGTAAAAGGCCAAAAACAGCTCCTGTGTCTGTTCACGAACGCTGGAAAATAGAGAAGGTAAGTCTTCATCACCTCGTCAACATAACAGGAATACATTATGCTGAAAAAAAAAAAGATAAAAATATGGCATCTTTAGAGTAAAAAAAAAATATTTAGACAAGTAAAAAATGTAACAAATAGTTAGACAAGTAAAAAGTGTAACTGACCAAGAACATTAACTCTAGCAGTATAATTTAGCTTGTAATGAGATAAGGGAGATAAACTGAGAGTTTATTACAGGAGAGCAACTCTAACACCCGTGTGGAGTCTCAGGCGGCGACCAACACGATGACCGAGGTGGACCCTAAAGCCATGGACTCACTGATGAGAGTTCAACCCATCGAAAACTGGAATACAGGGTACCTTTATTACGATATTTAAAGAGAGTTTTAATGAATAACAAAGAATTTGTTTCCACTTCAAATAATTCCTGTCTTTCCTTTCAGGATGGGGTCTATGAGTTCTATTTTACTGGATGAGGTAAGCCATCACTTTGAATCATATAATTTTTTTAAAAACTGTTCATTCATTGTTTTATTTCTGCCACCTAATGCTTTTGTTGATGCCCCATTTTTTCTGTAGGACTTCCTGCGTTCTCTCAGTGGTAGCAGGCATACTGGTCACCCCACCACTGACACCATCACCCCCGTACCCATGGAGTATGTCCCTATTGTGTCATCAGCACCGCGCTCCCTGGCAGGTAAAACACGTTATATTCTTTGTGTGTTCACCTTATAAGACACCAGTTATATCAGATTTACACCAGTTTTGTGGGTGACTCCACCACTGCATGGTAAGATGGGTATTTTATTTGCAGGGGATTAATGGATGCTTGCCTGGAGCAAAAAATACTATTGCTTAGAAATACATGTACTCCCCTTTTAATTAGAAAATTGTGAAATATATTCTACTAATACTGATATGCATCTGAAATGTGTATAAGATAGAAATACTTCTTTGAATATGTTGTTTTCCGCTAAACTTACTTTGTATAAAAAAAAAAAAAAAAAATTATTTAATTAACTGTACTAAAGCAAAATTGTTTTGGATCTGTAAATATTGTTAGTCCCAAAATCTTAAGTTTATATGACTGTCCTCACAAACAAAGTCTCAGCAAAAATTAAAGCAGGTAAAACTAATATGCAAAGGCTGTGTCTACATTAAAATCAGTAGGGGTCTTCTGTAGGCTTAAGGATTTGTGTAAAATTTCACTCCAAAAGCTTTTACAGGTAGATATTGTGCAGAAACAAAAGTGTTACAGACAGACAGAAATACAGACTGAAATTAATATCCAACACTTTCATTCAAAGCAAGGAACAAATATCTGAAGAAATATGTAATGTACCTTATATTTCTCACTTTATTCCATGATCTTACAAAATTTAGCTGTGTCAGCTAGTTCTTTGTTTTGAATAGTAAAATATACACATCATTTAATAAAAACACAGTTTCTTGATAGGAAAGGTTTATGAAAATATTTGCCCCACTAAGCAACAAAATCCTAGAGGATAACATTACATATATGAATTAAGCAAACAGTCATATTAAAGCATATTTATTTCTATTTACTTGTAAGAATTTGGGTGCCAGATGAATTAAACTTTCCTGGTGTGTATACCCACTTACAGCTAATGACGTAACAAAATATTATACGTCTATGAGGGGCTCTTATCTTCATAAAAAAACTACCTCACTTTACTTCCAGATTTAAGCATGCTGCCTGGAAATTGGAAAGTTTCTCAATTTGCTGAGAACCTTGAATGTTTTTTTTTTGGCAGTGTTTTGGGGGTAATTGGACTTTGGAACATTGCTTTATTTGATTGTAACTTTGTAAAGTTGGGTTGAATTACATTAAGCCCATTATCAGTGCCGGACCCCCAAATATCCCGTAATATCCCCCTGTCTAGTGAAAAGAAGACATCCAAGGTGATTCTCAAGGATTATCAATGAAACTTTAAAATGAGATAAATATTTGCCCATTTTGTTGCTTTGTATAAAAAAAAAAAAAAAAATTATTTAATTAACTGTACTAAAGCAAAATTGTTTTGGATCTGTAAATATTGTTAGTCCCAAAATCTTAAGTTTATATGACTGTCCTCACAAACAAAGTCTCAGCAAAAATTAAAGCAGGTAAAACTAATATGCAAAGGCTGTGTCTACATTAAAATCAGTAGGGGTCTTCTGTAGGCTTAAGGATTTGTGTAAAATTTCACTCCAAAAGCTTTTACAGGTAGATATTGTGCAGAAACAAAAGTGTTACAGACAGACAGAAATACAGACTGAAATTAATATCCAACACTTTCATTCAAAGCAAGGAACAAATATCTGAAGAAATATGTAATGTACCTTATATTTCTCACTTTATTCCATGATCTTACAAAATTTAGCTGTGTCAGCTAGTTCTTTGTTTTGAATAGTAAAATATACACATCATTTAATAAAAACACAGTTTCTTGATAGGAAAGGTTTATGAAAATATTTGCCCCACTAAGCAACAAAATCCTAGAGGATAACATTACATATATGAATTAAGCAAACAGTCATATTAAAGCATATTTATTTCTATTTACTTGTAAGAATTTGGGTGCCAGATGAATTAAACTTTCCTGGTGTGTATACCCACTTACAGCTAATGACGTAACAAAATATTATACGTCTATGAGGGGCTCTTATCTTCATAAAAAAACTACCTCACTTTACTTCCAGATTTAAGCATGCTGCCTGGAAATTGGAAAGTTTCTCAATTTGCTGAGAACCTTGAATGTTTTTTTTTTGGCAGTGTTTTGGGGGTAATTGGACTTTGGAACATTGCTTTATTTGATTGTAACTTTGTAAAGTTGGGTTGAATTACATTAAGCCCATTATCAGTGCCGGACCCCCAAATATCCCGTAATATCCCCCTGTCTAGTGAAAAGAAGACATCCAAGGTGATTCTCAAGGATTATCAATGAAACTTTAAAATGAGATAAATATTTGCCCATTTTGTTATTTTTTTTCCCAATGACTTGACAATTTTAGATATTCCTTCATAACATATGAACAAAGAAGAACTTCTTATAAGATTTGTTTTAGTTTGTGAGTTGGATTTTTGACTCATATTGTAGTAAGTATGTTTAAACCAAAAGAAGTGAGTTTTGGAAATGTTTTTTGAATTTAAATTTGTTAGTTAGCAATTTGATATCAATTTTTTGGTCCTGATACACCTCCCCTATCCATAAAATATTTTAATTTGGGGAGGGGGGTATTTTGTTTTGGTCTGCAGCTCTTAGCTTGGTTACATGGGTCACATATCTCTTATCTGTGTCAAGGTCAAAGCTTCATATCACATCAAGGTCATACATATCATTTATTAAATTAATCTTTTTTTTTTACAGTTTTATTAAAATAAATTTAAATATGAACAATTCCTGCATTAACAAATCAATGTATCTGTTTGAACTTAAGGAAACATTCATAAGATGACCAAATTGCCCTCCTCTCTCACAACTGTAACTTGGAATTATTTGTATCAAAACTTGGAACATATAACCAAGTATACAGAATATATATATAGCAATAGAAGTAGGTCTATATGAACTAAATATATCGCAAGGTGCTCTAAATACTTGACTCTCTGGCAGGTATAGTACTGTATATCCGCTGATTGGTATTACTCTGGCCTTTAATAATCCACGGGATTATCACTAACTCTTAATCTCTTTAATATTCCTCTGACTTTATCAGCGAGGGCTGGTTAATATTTGTCCTCCTGGAAACCTATTTAAAATAAGACAGGTAGGCCGTAAACGTATCTGATTTTCTTTTTAATGATAATATTCTATAACACCCACTATTTATTGTGGGTCAGAGTTGGACACAAATTAAGTGGAATGTAAGAGGCAACATGACATTCGAAATCCGTGTTTACAGGTGCCATTAAAATACCGACTCACAGTCAAAATTATTTAAAACTCATCAAAAGAAATTGTAAAATTTTACTAAATCCAGAAGTGATGTTATTTTTTCATGACAATGCTGTGATTTTTCAGTGAATAAAAAACGTATTCGCTTTGGAAAAGGTAGGTTAGAATGATATTAGTTTGGCTATACAGGATGATTTTTCTAATTTTTGCTTTATAAGATGTAGTATTATGACCAACATTGTGGGTGTCCATTTTAAATGTCAGTGATTGTAATAACCATGTATTTGAATTGAAGGATTGATGATAGTAACACAATCTGAATTTATTTTTTATTGAAATAATTATTTGTTCTTCTTAAGATGTTGCTTATAAGTGTGATTGCTTTAAAGTTTTACTTCTCTGGTGGTGGATTTCAATAAGCTTTTTGCCAGTTTTCATTTGAAAATTCAATTTATGTATTCCCCAAACTCTTTTTTGTCAAAATTTCAGAATTTTGAAATGAAATATACCTATGGAGATAATGAACAGTATTCAAGCTCAAACAAAAAATTTTACTGTCAAATTTTCTTCATACAGTTGAACTTCTGTATCAAATGTACACCGAAAGCTTAAAAAATATAATAAAAGTGGAATTCTTAAATTATCTCCTTCTAAGTATTTAAACCTTGATTTTTCAAATCCTTGCATATCTTAAAGGTTTTGAGTTCCAAATGATGAGGTTGGACTTTATATACATATATAACAATTACATATATCTTTAAAAAAGCAACTTTTTGAACTATAGAAAATCATGAATTATACTTTTGATTAAAATAATAAACAGACTGTGCCATAAGGAGCAATATATGGACCCTTCTTTAAAGACAGTACATAGGATCTGCTATACATAGATTGTGTTGGATTGGATGTTTATCCAATGTGTTTTTTATCCAGTATCACTTTTATAGATACAGTGGAACTTTGTTATCTCAACCTTTGATATTGTATTAATAAGATAGATATGTCCAAGTCAGTTGACCGTTCAAGCAACATTTTCTTTATGACAAAGCCTCTGATTTCTTAGTTTTTTTATCCCATAGAGATAATGAGGTTTTACTGTATTTTTAGTAGAACTTGCACATTAAGTATATGATTTTCATCCAACTTGTATGTTTTCAATAGTTGAGCCTTTGTTATACATACATAATCACTATTTTCAATATTTTATAATTATGTGGAAAAAAATTATTTAAGCAAAGCTGATTAAAATATGTTTAAAAAATTAGCAAAAATATGACTATCCTGAAAAACAGTCCTAAGTATCATCTCGCACTCGAAGAAAGTGTATATATAGTAGCAGGTTTTTCAAAACTCTATCTGAAGTGCATTTTCAGGTTTCATTCATTTCATGCAAAATCATAAACATCAGGATATTTTTCTTATTTCATCATTATTGAGCTGAATTCATGTTTATGGAGTGTGAACAATGCAGAAATTATTAAGAGGATTCAATGTATTAAACATTCATAAAAGGATGATCTCCTAGACAATCTTGATGACAGGAACTTAGATAATTGGCCAAAGATGACAGTGTTGTTTACATTTTTTATCGGTATACTGAAGTTTTACAAATGAGCTGGCATTATAAACAAAGCTTAAAAGCTACAAATTTACAAAATTGAATTTAGATTCCGTTAACGGAAACAAGATGATTTTTCTATTGTTCAAAATTCACAAAACTTAAAGTGAAGGTAAATCTATTTTACAAATGTCAGATAGTAAATACACATATACAAGAGATGTGGTTCCCAAACACTCTAGAAGTGTACTCATGTCTCTCCAGAGTTTACTTTGTTTGGACACTAAATTTCTGAATATTGACTTTTATATTTAGAGACCATGTTTAATAGGTAGTTCAGGAAAGTTAACAAAATATTGGTTATCGAAAAATTTTAATTTGTAAAATCAGCAGGTATTACATTGCTGTTTAACGATGAGTGTTGAACAGTTAACAGTCAAGATGTTCTGAAATGTTAAATGTCAAAGTAATCTTTATTTGTGGTTCATCTCTGACTAACCATTAAAAATAGGTGAAGGCAGTTTTTAATTTTTATGAACAAAATCTTTATGATTGTCTTGATATGCGAATATCTTTGTGAATATCTTTGGCGACTGTCAAAGAGAACGTTTAGCCGTTTCTTATCTAGCACATAGAAAATAGCCCTGTAAAGAACACATGTATAACATTGTGTACATAACAATTGAAAATAACAGAAAACTTGTATATCATGTCACTGAAGTGGATTAGAGACGGTCTGAGGACATCATTATAATTTACACGGCAGATAAACGTGGGCGCTAGAACTGGCCGCGGAGAGATGAGAGCGCTGTGTAAGGACACAATGTTTGTATACCTGATTCTGATTGTTTTATTTTTACCCAGGTAGTCGAGCCCAAAGTCGCCAGACACGATCCCGATCAGAAACCAGGGCCGAGAGTCGAGTCGACGAGTAAGTCACTACATTTTATCTCTCGTTACTTTGAAATTTCATTTTTTGAATCAGACACAAATTATTCCTGTATTGAAACATTTAATCCTCTTTTGCTTCAAAATCACTAATTTTATATAAGGCTATTGTTTTCAATTTTTTTTAAAGAATTTTTTTTTCTTATTCAGTCAATTAAAAAAAAAATATTTTCTTGTCACTTATTTATTTCAAAAAAATTTTCTTGTTCAAGTATTGGTTAAAGATTCACAATAACTAGAACTAGGAGGATTTGATGTAAACACTCAGAATTAACAGGGGCTCACAATTGACAAATATCATTTAAATGTGCAGGATTTCTAGTCCCCAGTGTATTGTAAAGAAGTAATGTGTTGAAGATCAGGAATTTCTACTTTGCGTTATACTTAGATTTGAAGTTTTAGAATTATCAATGAGAAGTGGGCTAATAAGAGTAATTAAGGTTTAATTTTTCACAGATTAAATATGATTTGCTATAGTTCAGTACATGTAAAGCTGTTTTGAATAACTATATATAGAAGGTAGTTTGATGTGAATCAAACAGGTTACAGAATAACAGATTATGTTTCATTTTATTAATAATAATATCTTGTTACATTTGTACCATATACATGTATTCTGCATAGTACAGACATTAAACTAGGCTAAAGAACAAAAAATTACAGAAATTTAATTTATTTTTCATTTTTTCATTATTTATTGCTTAAATAAAAGTGTTCCTACAAACCTTCAAAATTCAAAGCATAAAATCTCTATATTTGATTAGATACAATAACTATATCTCTGTGTGCCCCCTTGCCACAGTTTGAGGTGTCAGCCCTACAGTTTAGTTGTCTGGCTTTTGCCCAGTGTAAGCTCTGCTAATCCAGCGCGCACTTTACCTCAATCTAACACCTAACAGCAAGCACCAGAATTCAAACCGAGTATTTCTGGGAGCAGATTAACATAACAGAGCACCAGAAAAAAGGAATAGGAGCTGGACTCGTGTATTTAAATGCTTAATTTATCACAACCTCAGGTGATAAAATTGGTTCGTTGTAAGGTTATGTTTAATTGATTACAGGTAAATAGTCATAGAACTTCCGATCACTGATAACCCTGTGTACAAATAGCACAATAAAAACCAAAGTTCTTTGCTCCGAGTTTGTTGATGATTTTATTTCTAATGTTTTGTCAGATTTTCTCTAAACAGGATATATTCACGTTAGATTTTCTAATGTTTATCACATTTAAATCTTACAAAAACTAAAGGAAGTCTCCAATAAAACTCTGTGTTATCAGTCACTTTAAATATCTGACAAGGATGTGTTCTCTTATATTTATTTATCTGTAGCCAAAAGTCGGCTGTACTGTGACATTGTTTAGTCAGAATCGCTACAGTCAATTCTTATTCTGTAGAATATTAGAGGACCAGCCAATATGTGAGGATCAAGAACCAGTCAAAGGAGAACTAGTTTCTGAGGACCACCGTCTCCACGGAAACCAACCAGAACCAGACCAAGATCAGCAACCAACTGTTCATTTTCAAACACCAGATTTACAGGTACATGTTTAAAACAGCTGCCTTTCAAAGCATTGTATTGAAAATATGCATTTCTGAAATAAGAATATATCTATCATTTAAAGCTTTAATAAGTACATGATTAAATTTGATGTACGTGCAAAGACATAATATTTTAGAGAATATAAAGGGGAATTTATTTTTGTTTTCTTTCCTGGAATTTGAAATTTGAATCTGTAAATATTATTCCTTCATAATGTAAGAGTTGTAATATGTTACTTTTCAGGAGGAGGATTTAGAGGGTAAGCAGGACTTGGGGGATGTTCCTGGAGTGGGAACAGTCAGCATCGATGATCAGGGGCGAATAATTGGTATCATCAAGGAGGACGACAATGTTTCCGTGACAACCACCACAACACTCGAGGAAGACCAGATAGCACCACGACAACCAATTCGGTTCCACACTGAGGATCTACATAATGGACAAGTCCACATAGAGGTCACGTCAGTGCCATCTGCTGGCCGGGCACCCACACCACAGGAGTTCAGACAGCGCCCCCTACAGGTTCTCAGTCGGTCCGAAACCTGGAATTTTACCCCTGATGTAGAGCTACAGGAGGTGGATTCCGAGAAGTATATACCTGACCATAAGACACTGAAAACAACTGGCCTCTTCCAGAAGGGGGAGGTTTGGTATAAGACAATCGTGAAACCTGAGAACTATTGCTTTGAGTGTCTCCCCAACAGTATGTCCTCTAAGGTGGGCAGGACTGCGGGCAGGATGCCAGGGCGTCCACAAAGTGTGTCTGCCCAGGTGCTACGAATGGCCCGTAAGCAGAATGATTATTTTAAGAGAGCCCCTCCTGTTAGAACCCCTCCCTCTATCCCTAGTCCCTACCATCCCCCCGGGGTGTCGCCGAGACATGGAGAAACCTACAACTCAGGTCTCGAGCACCATGCGAGGAGAGTCAAAAGTCCGCGACACTTCATGGAGCATGGTAAGATTGTAATTTATCATCATTTAAAGTCGTGATTGGGTTTAAATCAAAATTTCAAAGTATGATGACCTGTGTTTAATGAGACACATATAATTATGGAAAAGTAAACAGAATCTGTGGATATACACTCAAAGTTCTTGTTTGTTTTGTAATATTTGAAGGTTCCAATATCGCTGAATTTGTAACGGGTAATAAGTGTGATAAATTAACTTTCTAAATTGGTATCAAAGTTACTAGCAGAAACTGAAAAGATAGTTACTTTCCCTTTAATATTTAAAGTAGCAGATTTGAGTAGATTCAGAACTTCTTTGTAATGACAGAGCAGTTTTCACTTCAAAATTTGTCTATGCAGAAGTGCACGCTGTTTAATTTTATTTGTGTTAGCTTCGTGCAGCTTGTGTCAATAGAAACCTTGGCATGAACAATTTGTCTGTTGATTTTTAAAAGCCATTAAAAGGTAAAAAGAAGTGGTTCATATTGTTTTATTAAAGGCGCTGATGGGAAACGATAATTAAATGTTTGATAGAGGGGCGGGCCTACCTAGAGAAAATCATTTTCTCTGTGTACGTTTGATACCAGTTTATCATTATGGAAATAGTTCTGTGTATGTTTTAGTAAATGTGTTTCAATCAGTTGTTGATAGCAGGTGTAGTTTTTAACCATGGACACTTATATTTTGCTCTTATGCATTCAGGTGCAATGTAAAAGAAAGCAATCTTAGATATTGATACATATAAATTTCACTGAAATTTAAAATAAAAAATGCAACATTAATTTGTTTTTAGAAAATAAAATGCCAGAATCTTAAACCAAAAACCAAGGAGAATTTGTCATTTAATTTATACCAACAATTATATTGTACAAATAACCATCATACATTACACTAGTACCTCTTGTAATAGCTTGTATAGTTTTAGGTAATGGGAATGTGTTAGAATTACATGTGTTTGCTAATGAAGGTAGCTTTTTTGTGTTCTCAGTTTTGATTTGTATAGTATTACATGTATTATGTGAGACTTGATATATATCATATGACATAATAGTTTGTCATATCTGATTTAATGATTTAATGATTTAATGATTTTTTTCTATAGTATACAAAGATGCTATCTGGTAGTCAAATCAAGATTTGAATACCTTAAATATGCCAATGAAAATTTTTCAGTTGGTCTCCCATTTTTAGATTTTCAAAATAATCATATTTTATGTCTTAGGAATTTAAAATCATTCAAATTTAAATTGTAAAATTTTATTTTAAACTTCATAAATAGATAATTGTGAACTGTAGTTGATTTATCCTGGTAGAAGTAAAATTTTATATTTATTTGTTTTTTTTATTTACAATTTTACCCTTTATTTCTTTCTTTCTCTGATTTAAGTATGATGTCTGTATGATTTATACTATTTATTCCCTGCAGTGGTGGATCTAAGGAAGGACACTGTGTCCGCTCCCCCTGGATCCCATTTCAACAGAGAAGACAGTCTAATGGATTCCCTCCAGGTGTGTCGACTGTCCACCAGAGGGAGTCTTATAGAGGGACTAGAGGGTAAGTTACCCATTTTTAGGGTGATATAAAAGTGATATTAAATAAGTCCTAAATAAAGGTCAGCATTCATTTTAAGCCCTCAAAAACATGAAGTTTGATTTACCTTTCCAAAATTTGTAGAGAAACCAAGTGAAGAACAAGATGGAAATGAGACTAAGAAGGTGGCTTTTCTAGATGAACATGAACCATCCATGGAGGAGAAGAAGAGCCTAATCTCTACCACCTCCAAGTATTCCAGCTCTTCGCTGCAGTCCATAGCTCACATAGGTCGACCCATTGCTCAGGTGTCACGGATACCAGACCCGGTAAGTATTCCAACTCTTCACTGCAGTCCATAGCTCACATAGGTCGACCCATTGCTCAGGTGTCACGGATACCAGACCCGGTAAGTATTCCAGCTCTTCACTTCAGTCCATAGCTCACATAGGTCAACCCATTGCTCAGATGTCACAGATACCAAACCCGGTAAGGACAGCATGAGGGAGGAGATAAGATTCAGAGTAGAATTTTCCTTTTAAACAAGTATTTTTGGGCCTGACACACACAACACAGTGTCTGCAAAGAAACCGATTGCTTTACTTAAAAAAGAACGACTTGGAATATTTTACAGTTATTTGTTTCCTAACTAATGAAATTATGCAAATCTAATTAACAGATGGATATTGTCTTAGCTTTAAATTTATCATTCTATACAAAGTTTTAAATGGAGATGTATTACAATCTGTGACAGGATCAAGAGGCCGCTGCAGCCCGGACACAGTTTGAGGCCAAGGCAGCAGTTGACATCCAAAGGTCAGTATAATTCTTCCTCCTTTTACTGGAGAGCTAATATATAGTGGTAATTCTTTTGTATTATGCCTTTGCAAATGTATGTTTCATATTGTTAAGCTATAGGAATTATTTTATTCTTTAGTTATTTTATTATTGCAGAATTTTTCGAGGTTATGTAGCAAGAAATGTTTACAAAAAACTAATGAAAGAAGAAAGAGAGAGACTTGAAGATGAACGAAAGGCAGCAGTAGAAATTCAGAGGTAAGAAATTATGGCGGACTGAATCAGTCCAAATAATATGTTTTACGGTGTGACCGTTGGGGCGAGCGCAGTCGTACCATCAAAAACACTCTAGAATTTGATCAGCCATTTCAAACATCAAGCCGCACGAGATGTCTCGACCAGCTGTGACGTCACACGACGTCACGGAGCTCGTCGGAGCTTACGAACAGCCGAGCGTCTGTTTGAAACAATAGACCTAGTGCAATTTTGGTTGAAAAACATTGTAGAGTTATTTTTTGTTTCTTTGAAAGATTTCTACAAACTGATAGCCTTTATGCTTTACTTTATTATTTATTGATTTGCGCAAAGGACATTGGGTAGTGCAGGAATTCTGGGAATGTTGCACAGAGAAATTTGGCTGACGTATGTACAGATTTCAATCCGAATTTCCTCTGTTCTTACACGTTAGTCTATTGAGCTCGCTTCGCGAGCGTCGCTTCGCGACGCTCGCTGCGCTCGCTATAAGGAAGGGGTTTGAGCATTTTATATTTGCTGGCCATTACTGTGTGTCAGTTAAATAACCTAAGTGACCAGAGACAACTTATACAAGGAAAATTCCAGAAAGTGCACCTGTAAACAAAACAAAAAAAAGCAGCAATATTACGTTGAAAGAGCAATGAACTGCTTTTAAGGGAGACAACTTGAGCACATATTTATTTATTTTTTTATAGACGATACAGAGGTCACATGATCAGGAAATCTCAGATCTACAATCAAACGGGACTGAAGAAGGAGCACTTAGAGTGGGCAGCAAACTTCAAACAAATTCAGAACGAGAACAGCGGTAGGAGGCAGAGAAAGATGGAGGCGCTGGTCGAAAAGTAAGAACACGTACTGTTACGTGTCGAAAAAACTGTCATGTACGGACATAAAAAACTGTCAGAGGAAATACTTAAACTAATTTTCAATGTTTCTTTGTTGACAGGAAAAAGTAGCAATAATTGAGCAAGCAACTAAGGCAGATTAAATCAATCGGAAAATGGATTTTTTTTCCTTCAAATTAATCAGTTTATCTCTTTCATTAACTAATTGTAAATGGCATACAGTTTTGTTATGGATTAACATTCTTATAATAGCTATACATGTATTTTTCTTTTGGTATTATAAATATTTAATAAAGCTTCAACAATAACTGCAGTTTTAATTTTTTAAAAATTATGAACTAGATGTTTTGGGTTGGTATTTTTTTTTTCTTATCTTGACATTGAAACATAACATTTTTAGTTTAGCTTAATTTATTATGTGTTTTTGTATTAATGCTTTCCTTTGATATGTATATGTAATACTCATGGGCTGTGGTGTTAACGCTTGACTTGACTTTCTGCTTGATTGACAGTAATACGCTCAATTATCAGAGAAGTGCCTCCAAAATCTCCTCCATTGGACCCCATGTTGACATTTATCAGTAAGTACCTAGAGTTATCCCTCTTTGGTTTATGTCATTGAAAATCTATTCCCATCAATTTTGTCTGAATTGTCTTGTTAGAAATAATGTTCTGATTATTTTGTAAATTATGATTTGCCTCTATGATGGTTTTCAGAATTTATCATCCAAAGCAGACTGGTCCTACAAAGCGCGACATGTTTAATGCCGCCACTCATATTCAGAGATATATACGAGGATTCCTGGTCAGGAAGAGGTTTGAAAGACTCCGCAGGAAGGTGAGTATCTTTTAATGTCTGTCAAACTTCACTGGACTTTACCTGGAGATTTGATGAATCTTTGATATGAAAAAATGTTTTCTAGTGACTAGAGCATTGAATTCATGTTTGTATTCATAAGAAATCCCCCAACCCACATCAAAATTCATTTTTAGTTCATTTTTCCAATTTTTTGTAAATGTCAAAATTATTCATAAGTAACATTCAATCTATATTTCTCTGTTCATATGTTGCTTACTTTTATTTTATGCTGTTGTCCTGTAATGCAATTTCCTTATGCTGAGCAATAATGCACTTGCTGGTCTGATTCTTATTTACAAACAACAAAGAAGACATATTTTATGTTACTTCTTGGTACTATTGTGATAAAGGACGTCATGACATTTTGACACGTCCAGTAAAATGTTGATGTCAATCAGTAATTTATTGCATAAAATATAAAGAGAGAGAGCTGCTTTCAATCGTTAGTGGCTCTTTCTTTTATTTGCAATTAGACAGATGGCAAAAGAAAACAACATTTTATGTGCTGATGACATTTATAGTAATATTCAAGTTTTTTGGCAAATTGGATAATGATTTCTGATCATTTGTTTGTTACATGGTCATAGGAAATAGCAGTAATTCCCAGTGGGACAGTAATTAGTTCTCTGTGAGGAATTTATAATAATGATCTCTGTCAGTGTCCCAGCATTCTATAGGAATTGTTCATTTATGATTAACATTACTAGATTTTCTTCACTCTCCCAGACTATTATGTAATAATAAAAAAGCACTTTTACCCCTGTCTTTTATTATCTGGTATAATGAGTAAGCTGAGTGTATTCATATTTTTCATATCCTTTAATAAATGTTCCGTATTAGCTGTAGTACAGTATACCAAATTGATGCCGTTTACTGTAATATCACCTATTTTCATGGGGTCAAATTTTCAAGGTTTGAGGAAAAAATATTGGTTTGTGGAGATTTGATTTCATTGGATGGAAAATGTTCAGTAGTAATGCATATCAGATCTCATATACTTCGTTGTGGTCATAAATTCTTGGGTCTCTTCATACCTCGAAAACAATCTTATTAAAATTAAACTCAAACGAAAATTAGTGATGTCAACGTATTTGATGAAGAAGTCTTACACATATAATAATGACTTCTTGAAGACTTGCAGACTTAAATTTGACTTGATGGAGACCTGCAGACTTATCTGTGCATTTTAAACTTGCACACATACTTGAGACTGGCTGACACACATGCTGCTTTCTAAAGACTTGAGCCATTCATTTGAATTGTTAAAGACTTACAGATATACTTTTGACTTCTTGAAGACTTGAGCCATACCTTTGACTTGGTGAAGACTTGACTGATCTGTGACTTGTTGAAGACTTGCAGACTCACTTGATATTCCTCTCTTCTTTCAGTGTGTGTGGCTTGGGTCAGCTTATCCCAAGATGGTGAAAGAATACAAAAGCATGCTCAGGAAATGTCAGCTTAGGCACGGAGTGGACCGACCAAAGACGCCGTTCAGTCTCAGCGAAATGAACGAGTACCTCGACATGAGGAGACGTAAGATCTATTTGTTGAAGTAGTATTTGTAGTAAATCTGTGTTATCTCATTTTATGAAGTTTAAAATTTTCCTTGAAAGATGTCTCGGCAAAAAAAATTTAATGAATTGTGAATGAAATTCATTTCTTAATGTTGGAAAGATGTACAATACTCTTTGAGTCATTACAAGATATGATAATTTTACAATATTTGTGCTCAATAGAGATATATTGAACCTTTTGAATATAATTAATATTGTTTTGTAGGGTATGAGAGTGTGTTTGATAAGAAAGCCTTTGGTTCAGAGTTGGAGATTGGAGACTTGGAGTCTTTCTTCAAGGAGTGTGACATGTACCCCTCAGCTTCCGAGATTGACGAAGCCATTGATGTCGTGTTCAATGGTATGAAGTTACGGAAAGAAATCAATTTAATCTCCAAATCTTTAATATAAACAGAAATTGATTTGCACAAATTTTGCACATATAGCAATTTAATTGTAATATGTCCAAAAACAATTTTTTTAGAAAAAAAATCATTATAACTTAATGTTACATCAGTTGAATTTAAAAACAATTTTGTCTGTTTTGATGTTTAGGTCAACAGATCAAGCGCGGCTTGTTAAAGCCTGAAGTGATGGAGCTGGTGTTCTATATTTATACACCGCAGGCCACAGGGCTACCCAACCTTCGACAGTCTACCTGGCTAAACCCTATCATTGATGGGGTGGAGGCCAGAAAACTCATAGGTCAGTGGAACTTATCCAACTAAAAGTGGATTCTGATATAAAGGATATACATGTATAAAGAGAGTGTGTCGGAGCTGTACTAGAGATCACTGTATGTTTAATTTGCTACACCTAATTTTTGCAAGATAGCAACTTGGTTTTTATAAGCGAGACAAAATTTTCTCAAATTGTGATTATTGTTGCATTTTAAAAACCCTTAACAATTCAAATAAATGCATGAAGGAAATTTGTGTAAGCAAACAGTTTGGCATACTTATGGGAATTTAATTTATAAAGGTTCTTGCGAATAAAAAATGATGAACAGTACTTGGAAAACAGTTATTCCAATGCAGATTTATAAATTTTTAAAAATTTCAAATTTTATGTTGGTTAACTTATTATTTTTGGTTAGTGTATTTTAGTAAAATGTATTCACTGAAATGTTTGATTGAATGCTTACAGCCAATGCATCTAACAAGAAAGGAAAAAAGCGTAAGACATCAGATCCAAACCTCAGATAGTCAAATTGTAGAATCTGTATTATATATCCATCTAATGCATGATTTTCTGCCTTTTGTTTGAATTCTCATTTTCCTGGTAGACATTTTTCTATCCTCCCTTCTCTTGTATTTAATGATGCAAGAATTATCTAAGTAAGCTATGATTAGGATATATGAATTAGCTCTATACCTAACAAAGTGTCTGTCTGTAAGTTATTAGACTGATAATGTAATGTTTTATCCATATCAGAATGCGTATAGCTGGTTTATATAACCAGTAGACCATAGTGCTCTGTATTCTATATTCTCTTCAATCTGTGTATCATTTCTTTTTTTCTATCTTCTTATAATGGATTAAGTATGTTGCATGCAGTATCTTTCTTATCCCTTTTGTTTTCTAAAAAAATCTTCTGTTTCCTGAAATTCTTGATAAACCATCACCATTTATCAATAACTTAGAAATGACAGTTAAAAGTTCTGATATTTGTTTGTTGTTTTAAAAATCCAGTTTAAAATAAAATTTTCTGATTCTGGAGTTCTGCCTCATTGCATTTTGGATGGTTTCAGAGATAGGCATCTGTCAAAGTCATGACCAAAAATAAAATAATTTTTAGAGTAAAATTAAAATCATATTTTAAAAAAGTTCATATAGTAAGAAAATAATCTTATTCAATTCTTAATTTTCATGGTTTAATTATTGGATTATCAGTAGTGACAACAAATTTGCCACTTCATTGAACCTATGTACATGTTGCAGTATATTGAGATAAAAACACTTTGAAAAGGACATTTGTAATCAAAACATTGGCAGATGGCAATATGCAAAAGAGGCGTTAAAAAGATAATTTTATTTAGCAGAAAAAAATGTTACTGAAAAAAAATGGCATAGGGAATGAAAATGGACATGAAAAGCTATAAATGAGAGATAACTGTACTTTGCCTCTGAAGGTTGATGTCTAAACTGAGGACAATGCTAACAAAACATCAGTTACTGATTCTCTGTTGTTGATCTTTTAATAGGAAGTGAATATGTGGAAAAGGCACCACTAGAAGTTTGTGCCAAACTGGTGATAGAATCTCGTCGTGAGAGACGGGAGCAAGAACGGAAAGAAAAGGAACAGAAACTGACAGAAGACCTGGCTCAGATGAAGGCGATCCGCGAAGAAGAGGCAACGACAGAGAAGGAGAAGAAGAAGGTTGTCGTCGTGACGCCCGAGGAGGCCAAACAAGCTTCGTCCATAAAGCGAGGATCACCGACATAGTTGCGTCATTACAGAGATGACATGATAACTAGAGATACATTGCTCAAAGTCATGGACAAAGAATATCTAAGTTCTTTAAAAGTTATTATTTAATGCTTTGTTACAATCCTTGATGAATGAAATCCAGTGTTTTCTTTATCTAGTCGAAAAAGGAAAAAAGATGTCCTCTATATGACTTGTGTATTATATGTAATACATAGACTTCTGTGCTAATTTATAAATTATTATGTAAATATGTACAAATTAGAAAAAAAAATGCTATGGTAGTTATCTATACATCACTCTTGTTGATGCCAGTAAAATGTTTATGAAGGCGTTGGCACATAGGGCATATGTAAATAAATATGCCAACAAAAAACTTGGAATGGCAACACCTTTGTGTTTCTTGTAAGGTAAAACCTGTTTATAATGGACACACATATAGTGACTATCTGCCTAAAATGAAGCATATAATCTGTCCCAGCAGTTTGTTACACATATCCCTGATTTTCTGTATTGTTTTATGTTTTTACTGTTTAAGTGAGAGAAATACAGCATTCCGACTATTTTGTGCATTTACTGTGATACATGGAACTCAGTATTATTGTTTTATATTTTATATGTACCATATAAAAATGGTGTTTCCTGCCAATTTATATCAAATAATTAACACTTTTGTCATGTGTGATATATATGTTTTTACATCTACTGTATATATCCTCATATCATGGATAAAACCAGAAAACTTCCGAGATAAAACATGAGGGAAATCTTATGGCTGGTGGTGAATAGTTTGACAACTATTTAACCATAGGGAAAAAAGCACAAAAACTTTTTAATAGTAGAAAAATAAACAATTATATTCTCTATGTTATTGAAATAAGAAAAATATTGCTGACAGGTTATTTTGGAAGTAAATTTGATGGCATAACATATCATGACCTTGAATATATATATATTTATTACCCTATTTATTGAATGATACATTTGATTCATCAGGACATCTGCTTGTATGTTTATATTTAAGACAACTTTACATGGCATAAGTTTTGTTTTATGGAGAAAGTCATATATATTGATGTTCTGAGAATGATTTTCAGATTTTTTAGACTTTATCTAGTTATGTGCACACAGATGACTTAGAATATTTACATTAGACATTTACATCAATATGTTTAAGCAAACATATTTTTTGATGATTTGTTTGTTTACTTTGTATTCAGATTAAGACTGTGATATTTTTTAAATAAAAAAAGGAAATATTGTTAGCTTAAACCTGTCTTCATTATTTAATAAGATTGACATAATTAAGTTCAGATTTCCACTGGTGTTTTTCTATGAAATATTAAGATATCGACAGAATTCAGGTTCAAAATTCTGTTGAAACGGTGCACATTGGAAACAAAACAAGCAAGGACCTCTGAAATTAACAGAAGTGGGATCAGGTGTCATGAAGGGAATAGCATACCCTGTTCACCAGTCACACCTGTTGTGTTATCCTTTGATAAATCTTCAATTACGGGGGCATAAAAAATTTGGCGAATGGTTTTTTTTTAGTAAGTCAAGGTTATATATGTATGGTCAAAATTAAAGGTCCCAAGAGATGATCTTTTCACAAGAAAAACATCAAATAGAAAAGCCCTATAACCAATCATTTTAAAGTTATTGTGAAGGTTAATTTTTTTTTAAAGTTGGTCAAACTCTAAGGTCAAAGGTAAAAATCTTTTGAAAACCAGAGGATAGTCTCACAAGAAATGATATGTAAAATAATATGAAATCCTTGGCACAACTTTCAAAAGTTATGACCATTATGCTTTGAAGGATTAAGTTTTTCAGAAGTATTTCAGATCCCAAAATCAAAAGTAATGGGCATGTGTCCTTTCTGCAGCATAATTATTTTAGGTTTAAGTTTTTGTGGACAAAGAGATAAATGGATGGACGTACAGGTTAAAAACTTTGGAAGCATAAAATAATAATGCTACATGAATGAACAGAAACGAGCAATCCTAAGTTGTTGAAAATGTCCTAAATCTTACTGTTCAGAACTCTAACAGATGTCTTATATTTTCCTTTAAAAGTGATTGTTGCGTTTCTTATTGCCTTCACCAAAAAACGAAAAGTCATTAAATATGTTAGTTAGGCTATAGTGTACATACTTCTTATTCCACAGACCCTTTAGATTTGTGCTCGAAGTGACACTTTCTTCCTATGATTTTGTAAAATTATACCACTGTTGGAAAGATATATTTCATATTTCATATTCATTGATCACCACATGTTCTAATTGCAGGCGCATTGGCGTTTGTAAGAGCTCTCATGCTTCTTATAATTTGATGACATTTTATATTGAAATGATTAATCTTACGCCCAGACAAAGAACTATGAATGAGGGACCTTAGTGGGGTCAGCGGATTGTCCAGGACAATATTTATCATGGTCAGTCGGAGACAAAGCTGTGGCCGTTATTACCCACAATTTACACGATCAGCTGACAAAGAGAAAAACGCCAGAAATATGGGCACACGACATCCAACATTACGATTATTAGATATGGAAAATAGTTATTGATTATGATTTATGGCAAACTTTGCACGACGGCGGTTGCTGAGGCCATCTTTAAAAAATTCTTTGTTTGCCCTCCTCCGACCGTCCAACTTCGGGAACAAATATTAACATATAATTATATCTACATGTACTTATTAAATTTCTGTAAATTAATCCTGAGTCGAGAAGGAAAAGCAATTATTATTTTAGAAGATGGCTTACTGAAAATTATTTTGTAGCCATCCTCTATCTCCGTTTAAACGGTTAAATTTGGTAATTTTAATAAATGTTGGAGGAAAATGTCTATAAAATTTCTGGAATAAAAGACTAGAAAGTCGATTTATATCGAGGGCAAGGATTTTATAACAATTTGGAGGAGGTGTCACGTAAAGAGCCACACGGAGAGGACGCATTTCCTACCAAACACGTCTGTAATCGGTGACTGATTTCACATCAAGTGAGTGACATTTAATAATAAGAGATGGAAAGCTTTCCACCAGTTATGAGGAAGATATATAAATCGTTGTCATATAGGAGGTTGTTTTGAGTATTGGTGATTTTTTACTCGCGTCTTAATAGCTCCAGAGGTTGACACAAGAGATATTGGACGCCTGGACAATTGCATGATTTCGGACCAGAGATGGTATGGCTAACTACCTAAATAACGACCTGTCATTCATCATATGACAGACTGAAAGACGCTTATATAGAGAGATAATATTTGATAGATATTTTTCTATAAACATGTATCGTAAACCCATCATCAATTGCGAAGATTGCGTATTCTGGTGTTTATTAAAAGGCAGTTGAGGTCATAAAATTAATATTATTTTCTTCCATGAACAATGTACTTTATACAGTATTCATTCCTTTTCAGATCTTTAAATTAATCAAAATTTGAGGAAAGTACAGAAATCCGAGACGAGTTTGATTTCATGCGATTTTCTGATTTTTACACGATCTATGGGAAAAGTTTAATCATTTTTTAATATATATAATATAATTCAACAATTCTTGAAAAATTGATAGTGCTTCTCTGGTCGTGTCTTTATTTGCTTTTCATGCATCACTTGGCTGCATACGGATTATGTGTATCTCAGTTGATTCGATACGCAAGACCATGCTCTATATACGTATGAACAATTTCTAAAACGAGGTAAATCATTGACAAACAAGTTGATGAAACAAGAATTTCAGCTGTCTCGTTTAAAGTCAACATTTCGTAAGTTCTATGCTCGATACAATGACCTTGTCAGCAAATACAATTTATCATTGAGTCAAATGCTGACTGCCGTTTTTCATACTTATTGTTAGTCCATTATTTATACACTGAATTGACGACGGATTTTTCCGTTATTTCTCAAACATGACAAGGAGCTCACGGCGGGTGTGACCGGTCGGCAGCGGATGCTCACTCCTCCATGGCACCTGATCCCACCTTCGATGTTTCGGAGGTCCGTGTTTGCTCTGCTCCTGTCTTGTATTGTTTTATGGACCTTTGATCTTGAATACTGTTTGTTATCTCCATATGTTTCATGTATATGCGATTCATATTATTTGCTCATTTTCGCCGAAAGTTTTTTCTGATCGAAATTTTCTCTTGACTGTCTTCGTCGTTGTAATGACAATATCATCTCATTCGACGCTATATGAAATAAAGATATTTTTGTAGCAATCCAAAAATCTTAAAATAACAGATTTCACAAGATTTTAAAGAAGGATATCTCTTTATCCTCACCAGGCTAAATGCTTTGTTTTGGACCAAAGTTCTCCATCAAGTGAAATTTTAATGTGGCCATATTAACATATGCGAAGATCTAGCTAATATTTGCAGTCTTTTAGTGCCGGAGTCTTCGACAAAACCACCATACGAACAAAATTGAAAACAGTTAAAACACAAATATCTACTGAAGAGACAGCTAAATATATTATAGTACTGTAAATCAGTTTTATTCGAGAGAACTTAATTTTCGCGTAATTCCGCGAGACTATGACCTCGCGAAAATTTTATTCTCGCGTTTCAAAGTATTCCTAACGATCATATAGAGGAAAAACAACAATTCGTGAAAATTATGTCTCGCTTATAAAGAGTCAATGACTATCTCGCGAAAATAAGGTGTCGCGAAAGTTAAGTGATCTACAGTATATATACCACTTGGCCATTTTCAACCAAAGTTGGCAAGACCGTAACCTTGATCAATGGGAATCAAGGGTGTGACTCAAATTGTCTACTTAGGAGTTTTTTTTCACTAGATTCCTGAAGATTACGGTTGGACTTCCACCAGGGCTTTTTGCCATGGACCGAATGGGGGTCTCAAAGCAGCCATAGTATTCCCTGCCTTATCTTAAGCATTCCATCACCCTAACTTCAAATCCTGGATTCACCTGCTGAACACGTTTAATAATTCATCGGGCAGTCTCCTTCCTTGTCAAGTTTACGTGGTTTCAAGCTGTTTAACATCTCTTAGTTGTTCGAGTAAGTAAACAGCAAACAGGATAACCTGTTGTTTAGGGTATATGCGCAATATTTACAGGTACATGCATATGTATCCGTCTGGTGAGGGAAAAGAAGTAGAGAATCTGGACCTCCCCCCCCCCACCTCTCTCTCTCTCTCTCTCTCTCTCTCTCCAGGACTGAGGTGACAATTAGATTTTAGCAGGCCTCTGTAATTGGCTGAGGTAATGTGTCACTCTGACTGACCCCTGTAGACAGGTTTTGGATTGTCGTCTTCCTCTAACGTGTCGTTTTCTCGGTCCCCCAGTAATTGGTGCCAATTTCTTCAACCCAGATTCCTTCTTTCATTAATTATCTCCCTTGTTTCTGCTACGATTTTGGCATCTTCAAGAGTGTGGCATAATCTGCATTGTAGATTGCCTGAAAATTTAATTGGTTTTGTTTAATTGGGGATATTAGCTGGAGGGAAAACAAGGAGTGAGAATTTCCGCGTTCCTTGGATCCATTTCCTACAGTTACTAGTATTCTAATGAAGCCAAGTCTTGTTAGGTCTTTCTGCACTCCCCATCTCATTCGGAAATTAAAAATATCTAAAAGGTACAAGATATTTGACAATTTTAAGGTTCATAAACCCTCTGCTCATTCATGTAAAATGTTGCTTGAACCTTAGTGATTTTTCAAAAGAAAAGTATTTTATAAGTAAAATACCGACAAGTATAGCAAACCTTGCGGGGCAAAATTGGACAATAAAGACACTTCAACTTGGCATATCTATACAGGAGTGATAGGCATTTATGTCAGTAAGAGTTATCTCTCTTATCAGAGTTCAATGAATTAAAAGATAAGTGTAATACTCTTTAAATTTTTTCTTCTATTTCAAGCGAGATATCATGGTAACCGTATGTGCAAATACGCAAAAATGTCATTTTATTTAAATCTATGGACATAGATATCCCCTTTGGTGTTCCAACAAGCAAATCTTGAGACTCTTTATATGCAATTTCTATGTATACATACAATAAGTTTTTTTCCGCATACATGTTTAATTATTACGTTTGTTGCAGGACCCACAATATAAAGCAGAGCCACACAGCAACAGCATGTAAACCAGAACAGCGAAATTAAATATCTGAAAGTACGGTAAAATGTTCGTGTATCTGACTCTAGATATGGTTAAAATATATCAATTAAATGAGAAACATCCGCAACAGAATCTATATAAATTATATCCACACCAGCATGGTTAAAGTATACCGACAACAGCATGGTTTAAGTATATCTGCAACAACATGGTTAAAGTATACAGACAATATCATGGTTAAATATACCGACAACATCATGGTTAAAGTATACCGACAACACCATGGTTAAAGTATATCTGCAACAACATGGTTAAAGTATACCGACAATATCATGGTTAAAGTATACCGACAACACCATGGTTAAAGTATATCTGCAACAACATGGTTAAAGTATACCGACAACAGCATGGTTAAAGAATATCTGCAACATCATGGTTAAAGTATACAGACAATATCATGGTTAAATATACCGACAACATCATGGTTAAAGTATACCGACAACATCATGGTTAAAGTATACCGACAACAGCATGGTTAAATATACCGACAACAGCATGGTTAACGTACCTGGTATGACTGCAACAACATGGTAAGAGTATAGCCGCAACATGGTTAAAGTATGGCTGCAACATGATTAAAGCAGATTGCAACATGGTTTAAGTATACCTGCAAATACTGTAGTAATTAAGTATGGTCGCAACATGGTAAAGGTATAGCCGCAACATAGTAAAAGTATAGCCGCAATACTGTTATATAGCCGCAACATGGTTTAAGTATTGTCGCAACATGGTCAAAGTATAGCTGCAACAGAATGGTTGAAGAATAATTTCATTGGCGTATTATAGCATTAGCAACCCGTAACAGCATCTAGAGCATCTTTATAGACTTGTGTTACTTGGAGAAGAGAATACAGAAAAAAAAATAAACATGGTGTAGTTTTGAAAGAGTTTTCTTTAATTTACAATTAATGTTTTATATATTCCTAAATACTGTAAGTCAGAACTATTTTATACTATTTTATACATACTTGCTTTAGATATTAACAATATCATATATATTTTGTCATTGAAAATGCAATAAAAGTTAGTTAGTGTGCAGTGTATTTTTAAAATGATGATTTGTAAGTATAAATTGTACATTTGTGAAAAGTTCTGACAAAGATGCAGATTATTTTATTGATATTTATTGCTTGCATGCACAAATACAGCTGAGTGAACTTTCAAACTTATCCTGAAAGCAACGCGAAGTCCGGACACTCACGGAAAAGGGAAATGTGTTTTATAAATAGGGATATAATGGACATTTACTGCTTAAATCAGACTATCAAACATGCTAATTTCTAGAGCATTGCTCATCCCATTGTCTTGTTTAGGGAACGTTTGAGTAACATTTACTACCCTTTCTTGATCGACTCTGCGTTTTAATCACTGATTGCCCAGTTAATGCCATTATCCGTGCATTTTGCTACAAATGGCGTTGAAATCGCGTGTTCGAAATGCAGTCATCTTTCACCGGAAATTGAGTTTTTAAGGGCCAACATTATCCATTTAATAGATGTATTATGTTTGGTTATTGGACGATTGGCATTAACTTAAGAGTGTGGCAATAACCAGAGCCAAGAAATCACAATGTTTAACATTCTGAGTTCACTCTCTTGGTCTTCGGACACAGAAACAAAGCCTCATTTGTCCTCCATAACCGGAAGCAGTTGTCCACCTATTGGCCACTCAGTGTGGTCATTCTAAGGACAAATTTCCCTGACCACATTACTTATTGATTCACATCTTCTGCATGTTCAGTGCTTTATTCCCAGGGATAAACACCCCATTGGTTTTACAATGCAATTGTAATAAAAGACACAAGAAATAGCTACACAATGATATTTATTTTCACAAATACATGTTTTCTGATTGTAGTTTTATTCCACTAGAGTCAGGATACAACTGCCATCTCAAGTTTTGAGATGGCAGTTTCAAAAACATGGAGAAAAAAATCGAAAAACAGCGAACTTTTTTATGCGCAATAAATATACAGTTTTTTCAATGGGTGGCACTGTAGCTCTCCGGTCTATCAATAAAAAAAAATTTCGGAGAGCTACAGTTCTGCAGCTAGCTTACGGCAACCATCCGTTTTTGTGAAGGAACTCAACCTCAAGTAATCCATGATTTATATAATTTGTAATCCTTTGCTTATTTGGAAATCAAAATTGCACAGACACCTGTATCCTCTCATGTGCTTCTTCTTACGGTGGAGGTGATATATAAGTGTAAATGCATTACCGCTTCTCCTTCTTACATGGGTACAGATGCATGAAAATGTGCTCACTCCCGCTTCTCCCTCCTCGCTAAATATTCTGTCTCTTTTTCTCTCATCCACACCCCCTCTTCGGTGTCCTCTGTTATTAATTTTTTATCACTAGATTTCGCAGTGACCTAATGGCCTGAGAGAGATTGTGCATGTTTATAAGGTGTCCGTCTGTTTTTCTGCTATTTTTTACCCTTTGACTTTGACCTTTAAAGTCTGACCTATTTTGAAAGAAAAACTAACATCGTCATAAATAGCCTTTGCTTAGAGAATTAAGATAGAGTGTTTTATTTGACCTGTGCAATAATCTTTGACAAGATTTTTTTTTCTAAAATGCAAAGATTTTTTACCCCATGATCTTGACCTTGAAGTTTGAACTAATTTTCAAAAATTTTAACATTGTTGATAACTTCTGAAAAACAGAAAATAAGACATTTATATTTCTACATGTTGCAAGACCATTCCAAAAGCAAGTGCTATGATTTTTTTTAACCGTTGCCTTGATCTAGAAGTTTGACCTATACTAAATAAAATATATAATTTCTGATAACTTTTTAATGAGAGCATCGTCGGAAACCTACGGGTGATCACGTCTTTACTTATCACCCGGGTGGAATGAGAGCAGCTTTACCTCTATTTTTGTCATTTGCTGTACCTTTTTCAAGATCTGTTGATTGTATACTCGTTTCTTTTTTAGATTTCTTGACCTTTACCTTTATACAGTGTTTTTTTTTTATTTAACATATAAAAGTTAGGACTTTCATATGAGCTTTACCTCTATTTTTGTCATGTGCTTGACCTTTTTCAAAATCTGTTGAATGTATACTCGTTTCTTTTTTAAATTTCTTGACCTTTACCTTTATATAGTGTTTTTTTTATTTAACATATAAAAGTTAGGACTTTCATTCTCTATGAAAATTATCTTTCTAATAAGAAGCAACTTTTTTGGGGGGTGGGGTGGGGCTTTTTGCTCTAGTAGCAATTTTCATACAGTTGAGGGAGCAACAAAAATTCCATGAAAAGAAAAAGGGACTCGGACGTAATTATTGAGGGGCACATCAATAACGGAGTTCTTTTGTCTATAGTTTACAATATTATAGTCGACGAATTTATCAATTCTTGGGGCACGCCCCCATCTCCCGACGTTATTTCGGGTATTCTTTTAATATTCTGAAAACTTCGAATATCGGACATGCTTTAAAGAACGAAATATATGTTTACTAATAATATTCAAAAAAGTGTGAAATGTGTGGCGTCTACAACTATAATCAAGAAAAGGGAGAATGATAGTGTAAGAAACCCCAGTGTCATCAGTTAACCTAGTGATGTGTGATTGCAAGAAAATCGAACACACCTAGGAAAATGTAACGGAAGAGTACTAGCCTATGTTTATAAACACAAAATACTTAATGCAAGGTAATGAAGAATGACGATTTCATTAAACTTTAAGAGGAAAAAAATAAAATGAAGATATTTTTATTACTGAGACAAACAGATCTAAAGAATAAAGAAATTGAAACGTACAAATAAAACGGCAAGTTATTATGGCCCTTTGATTAAAAAAAAAAAGGAAGATAATATGAACTTGCCATATTAGGTGTTCAAATGTAAACGAGTAGGCCTATACAGTACATACAAAGTTAACTTCATATTGTGAGTTTACTAACTTTGTCGTGTTCGAAGTTCAAAAAAGCGAGATTTCGGAGCAGTGGACATAAAATCAAATGAAAAAGTAAAAGCCGTGCCTGATCAATTTCAGCCGAGGGCTTTATCCAGAAGTCTATATTAGAATAAGGAACCTGGAGAGTCTGTAGAGAGATTAATTTTAGATGAACCGCCAATTTGATTACAACAAAAAAAATCAATGTCGTACATTTGTGTAACAGAACCTGCGTACGACCAATTACACGACGTGACCATCAGGGGGCACCACTGTAGCCAGAGGGCACGTGACGTTTGGGCTGCTGGAAGTTCGTGAAGACTAAACTAAAGTCAACATTTTCTAAGGATCCAGAGTCAAATATGTAACTGTAATTTATTTTTATTACATACATTATCAATCTTTTTGTGGTTAATTAATGTTTTAAATAGTTTTAAGCGATTTGTCTTTTCGAATAGCTTTAAAAATCTCTCAATAAGAGATTGTGGTTTGCTCTTGTAGGAAAGGCCTACATAATTTTGGTTTCACTTTTAGCGATTCGGGGCCGGAAAGCAATGATGGCGAAGCTGATTAATAGCGAGTCCTCTCGTTATGTCACGGTATAGCCAAGGGGGATTATGCATACACTTTGTAAGGGAGTTAATTTGGTTTACATTCTGATGTGAAAGTGATAAATCGCTATTTTGATGGACTACTTATTGTAAACAGTACAGGTGATGTGTTGGACCTGGAGTCACTGCACTAAGGTAATGCACCAGGACTGGTCAGTGTTTATTGTGGTGTAACTGTCCTAGCAGTAGGTGTGAAGTGTGTATTGGGAATTGATTGATGCCTGACAGCCCACTCCAGTGAGACAACAGCTGACTGATGAGAACACTAATATTACTTACACCTCGGGAATTGATTGACACCTTGTCACAGGTGAGCGATTTTATTCAGGTACAATTTTGTTTGTGTTGATCAGATATTCCAACTTCAAACGATGGTATGAAATCGTAAGTTTTATTTAGAATGCATGGTAACATATCTAGAAATTTAATCCAGTCATTTAGTGATGCTATCGGTACAAATAATTGCATTTGGTTGCAGGGTATTAATTAGCAATTGGATATGAACTATTTTGGAGTGCAATTTATCGTGAATAATTGTTTCAATAATAGTTGGTTACACAAAGTCATAATTACATGTTTCCCTCCCTGGTAAAAAGCGCAAAAGCTTACAGTATTATGTAATGACAGCAATTATTTGAAATGGTACAGCTCTAAGCTGCATGTGTTCTATTGTAGGGACAAAGTTCAAACGTGATGCAGACTTGCTAAAAACTTGTCTTGATATAAGATGCATGAGTCTCCTTTGTTGTGACCCCATCAAATAGAGGGTCCACATTCCACGATAGTTTGTCACCAGTTTTCTATAATCTCTGTAAGCCAAGAATCATTTAAAATCTCAAACTTTTTAAGCCTTGAAAATGCATCCCTTGATCAGGCCACTGAGTATATTTAATCACGTTTTAAGAGTTGTCTGAGAGGAATAAAAGACCTGGATGAAATGTAAGACTAATGGCAAATGACCAGAGGTACCAAGGGATCATTAACACTTAAATTAATTAATTAATCTGTCATGTTTTTAATATACAAATGTCATCTTCGGTCATTGCAATAACACATGAGATTAAGTTTTGTTCACTTTCCCTCTGAGGCAGTTGTCACGTTTTAACCAACCAAAGCTTCATGAAGACATAGCTGTGTTATATTAATAGACTTGTTACCGTATATAATTTTCCTGTCCTTGGGTATAGATTGAAAATGAAATCTTTTATCAAGATTTGTAAAAATAAGAATTTTGAGTATGTAATGTAATTACAGTAAATTATCCAATACCCTTAAATGATTGCGTATGTCAAAGTCAGGAGAATTTAGTTTTTGAAATTGAACATGGGTCGTAATTATATCGTTAATCAAAGGCCAGCAGATTGTGCCCAGATCAACAGAAACGCAAAATTGAATTTTAATAAATCATATCAAAAGCGGGACCTATTGTGCATGACAGAAATTGGATTTAATTAGTATTGAATAATTCCAGTCTTCTAGTGAAAGCCCAATATCGGCCTGTTTTATAGCATGCCAGTGTGTTTTGTTGGATTAATCAAATAACACATGTTTATTGGGGGCTGGTCGTGAAGTCCTCAGTCACAGAGAGGTCTGTTGATTTGTATAGATTCTGAGCACTAGGAATTCAGAGACAGATGAACTCATGGTTAGGTAAGTGAAAGCTTCAACAGAAATCGGCTTTTGTTTGGGGGTCGTGAATTTTGTGAATTGAGCTTTTTCCCATGATTCAAAAAGTACGAATTTTATTTCTGAGGCTCTTTAAATTTTGTGCATTTTGAAATTGTGTAGGAGAGTGTGCTGTAATGCAACATTCTAGCTAATTCTAGTCACATGCTGGGATGAGGTAAGTCTAAGAGTGCTGAGATATACGTGAGAACAATTTTGGAAGTATGCTTAGATAGGTATAACAGTAAAAGTCTGACAGTTAATGTGCTGAATGAGATAGGTAAATGTAATAGTTTGCTAGTTTATATGCTAAGATAGGTAAGCATCATAAATTTTGATAATTTGTGTGCTGAGATAAGTAAATGTAATTCTGATAGCTTGCCGAGATAAGGGGGATTACTGCCCTTGGCCAGCCAAAATAGCTAATAATGATGTTTTTCATGTAACATGTTACACTTTTGTAAAATTTACTCCGTCAGCAACCCTTCTGTGTTACTATATAGTTGAGATGGTTCTGAATATATATTTTTAATAGGACAATTTTCTTATGTTTAAGCTTATTTCTCTAAATATTCTTTAATTTTAAGAATAACCATGGTTCACACAAATCGCTTTATAGCCAAACTTCAGGAAGTCCATGTATTGTATTATAATAGATAAATAACATGCTCTGTTCTCATTAAGTATTTAATCTTCTAAAGTCTATAATCATGGTGTGTGGAATGGAAGAAATAACTGTCATTATTGGTCGGGTTCTTTTTGTGTGGTAGATTGAGAGGGACAGGTGACTCGTGGCCTCCGACCTCTACATCCTGATCGCGACCACTCATTATGATTTCGGACTAGAATGCTCCAGAGTCAGACCTATAGAAATATTAAAGGGTTTAATTTGAACAAGGGAAGAGGGGATTGATGCAGAGTGCAAAGCAAAAGAAGAAATCTTATTCTAATTTTATAGAAGGCCTTCATATAGCAAAGAATTGGGGAAAAAATTGTATTGTTTGTGTATGAACTTTTCATACAGAGATTTTTGATCTGAAAAGTATTGAACTTTTCTATTCAATCTCAAAACTTCATAAAATATTTGTCCTTGTCAATATTTAAGACTTAGGACAAAAAAATCTCCCATGTATATGCATGAATTTGATGCAGCCTGAATAATTGATGATGGGATATTGACCGGGCTGTTTTGCAAATCATTTGTCTTTAGTCATGAGCCATCCCGTGTTTTATGTAGATATATTCAGGTAAACAGATTGCATTGGGTATGTACAGTTCACTGACTTTATTCACTCAAATATTACCTGTACCACCCACAATATACAAAATGCTGGCAGATGTACGTATCTGATTATAGAGAGACCGTGTCAAACCGCCGCAATTTCCTAGCCGCTGTCGGGCATTTCTGTTGTATTTGGAGAAACACCAAAGATATAGTCTCATCTGGCTTTGTCTTCTTCGGAAATCGACAAACATTGTTGATTAGATGTGGGAAATATTTACTTTTATGAATACTTTGTATGATTCATAAGATTGGAGGACCAAAGTCTCAGACCAAGAGAGCGACCGACATGGTAGAAGCACCACGGCTCTCTGGGAAAATTGATTCACAGAAAATAATTTTCCTCATGAAATTCATTTGAGCAAAGTAATTGCTTGTCATCAAGTACCAATGAAAATTCATCGACAATCGCAAGCCCCTGATCGTTATAAAGGGAAGTTATGATTTCTTGTGGCATTAAATTATTGCATCCATTTGCCTAAGCAGCCACCTAGTTAGGCCTATAGTTTTAAAATAAATCCCTTGTCATTTACATCAGCTACAAGCTTTGAAGTTATTAAATTATGAAGAAAGATGGACCTTGAAAAAAGATTCCAAATTTCTGGTAATATTTTACTGAATGTTAGGCCTAAAGTTTTAAAATTAATCCCCTGTCATTTACATTGATACCAGTTTCCAAGGTTATTAAATGATAAAGATGGAGGGACCTTGAAAAAGATTCAAAATTTCTGGTAATATTTTACTGAAAGTTAGACCTATAGTTTTAATCCCCTCAGCTATCAGTTTCCAAGGTTATTAAATTAACAAGATGGAGAAACCTTGAAAAAGATTCAAAATTTCTGGTAATATTTTAATGACTTTCTAGAGGCTTGCTTCAGTGCAACATATTCAAGAAATTTCACCCTGGTATTGATTCTTAGAGTGGCAATAAAGTACAAATCTGAGAATTCACCGAGTTTATGAGATATGACAATCTCCAAAGAATATATGTGGAAAATCATAAAGCCTGCAATAACAAATCTCTCAAGGGTTTTACGGTTCTCAGGTGAAAAAAAAAGAAATAATAAAATCCTCTGTACATGCTATGTATGGTGAGCTTATTTCAGGAGTGTGATTTCATTAGACTAATTGTGAGCGTCCTCTTTTGAGAACTGGTCTGAGCCTAAACTTAGTGAGCTTTATGGATAGTTAGTTCAATGAGTTAATCACCAAGCAGCCATTGGAGGGGGATATGGTTATTAGTTTATCACCAGGACTTCAAAGGCAGACCTATCAGTGAATGGATCTGGTGTCTTCTAGCTGATTAGTTTATCACATAAGTAGACTGTCTCACGAGGGTCATTATGTAAGGTACATAGACCCAGATAAGTACCCTGAAATTTACATCTGCTTCTAGTCCATAGACAAACCTTTTGTCAGGTGAGAACAGAAATTACATGTCTGGACAAATGGATACACCTGCTTATGACAAATAATAAAATTGTTATTTTAGCTAATGCTTTGAATTATTTTTTGTTAACAGCTTATGAACAAGGATTTGATTTTGCATAAATTCATCATGGTGAAACACTATTTTTTTTTGTCCCCCCCCCCCCCCCC
>PRKT01000048.1:1497650-1539760 GCA_003671525.1 Saccostrea glomerata
CCTCTTTGACAATGAAAGAGGAGGAAATTTTCCCCCCCCCCCCCCAAATAATAATAAGCTGATTTGACATTTCATTGTGACCCTAAAAAAACAAACAAATTGCTAGGGTATAAGATTTAATAGCTTGCTTGACCAAATATGACAAGAGGGGCAATGGTTCTGAGACTTAAGATGAAAGTGAGGCTGGCTAAGATGGATGCTGAGTTGACCAATGCTGTGACATTCACAAGAAACCAGTCTGTCCTCTGGGGGCTATTGTGTCCACTACACGGGTCACAGGAGGCTAAGTCACCCACAAGTGGAGATAATCTCCTTTGTTTTTCCAGCATCATCTGTCAGTCTCTGCGAGTAATAGACAGGCCCTCCAATGTTGATTTATTAGTCAGAGAGGAAGAAAACCCACAAACTATTATAAATATTGAAACACAGTACAGCATCGAGACCCATTAAATGCATTTAATCAAAACATCTTGCATATTGAATAGAGTATAATTATCTCACAATAATAGCCAATCATTTATAAGGACCGGGTTGCTTATCATATGGATGCCTGACTGCTTTTGAGTCACGAACCATCCTGATGTACCACAGATTTCAACTGGGGTAGAACTGTTGATTACTTTTATGGCCAGGCTCCGGAAATTCGGAAAAAGGTCTGAAATGATGTATGACTTCTTTATCAAGAAATTGGAATGCAAATTTGCCAAACAGATGTCATAGAAGACAAAGAGTTGTAACACTCTCAATGCAGACAGGTTAGATTCCCGGCTCTGATTATATTCGGTTATAAAGTAGCAATATTCACCGAATTTGATTAAGAAAATTGCAGTTATTTGTAGACCTAAAAATAAACAGGATCAGAATTTGATGTCTGTTTTGGAGTTTGGTATCAAAGTAGATGTAATTGCTACAGGAGACCAAAAATGTCTGCTTTGATGCAAGATCTTATATTGGAGTAAATAGAATGCATGCTTCATATTATAAAACATGTCTTGAAAATTAAGAGCAAAAAATAGTATTTCAAATTTTGAAGACCTACACTCATCCCAGCACAATTTCTGCCTCATCATGGATTTACCTATATATTCACTCATCAAGCCCACTTTCAGGTAGAATTTAGCCATGGGCGTTAGGCTTTGACCTGTCAGTTTCAGGGATCAGACTTTTCTAGCCCACTTTCAGGTAAATTTAGCCATGACCGTTAGTTTTAGGGAGCAGACTTTCTAGCTAGACTGACCAATCAGATGATATCTCCCAGTCCCCCAGTATATACAGGAGACCTGGGAGGATTAAGGCCCGGCATGGTGTCCCACAACAATGGAGTACAAATTATCCCTCCATTCTGTCCGTGGTGGCAGACAGTCAGTTTTTGTTGCAGTTTAATTAGTTGTTTATTTGGCATTGATCGGCAGATTTGAGCCCTATTTGTGGTACATCGGGGCGTAAAGACGGTAAGCCGATTGACCTAGCAACATGTTGCACTCTGTGAGGCTCTGACAAAAGACTCCTCAATTAGAGAGATTTGTTTCAGCCACATATGTGAGAAAATTGTTAGTGTATGAATTTAGTTTCAAAGGACATCTGTGGACATTATTTTTTTAGGTGACAAATGTTTAACTTTAAATTTATACAGTTAAATATTAATTTCATAGATTAGGATATTAAAAGCACTTGGTTCTCTGGGGAATACAATACACTTTTATGGATCATCATGGATGAATTATGAATTATGATGATAGTATTCTGATTTATATATCAAAGAAAATAAAAACAATCTCATTGGTGAGAATTATTTAAGATCACCCCTATTTTATGACAGTCCTATGATATATGACCAGAGAAAATTGTTTTTAATAAGAATCCCAACACAGGGGGGATGTTAAAAATAACCAATCGTTTACTCTTTGTTTATGTGTGAAGTTTAAAGGATGGAGATGGAAAGAGAGATTTTTATGAAGATTTGTTACCACTATATTTATTACAGCTAACTACTCTATCTGAGAGTCTTATCTCTCTAATGTGCTGAATATTTTATGGCTCAGTAATGCATACTCTTGCTCCAATTCAACAGCTGAAACTGTTAAGTGATCAAATTCTAACAGATTGAAAAACTGTTACATTAAAAAAGTGATCAAATTTCAGCACTTTGCTGGGATACCGATATTGTTTTACCAGAGAAATTGCAGCTGGTTTGGGGAGCTGATGAGGTAATTTGTATCATATTTATTGTGTATCATGTAGAGATAATGAGCATGTAACAAACATTTGAAAACATTAGTCATTTTAACAAATTTGCAAGGTTGAGGTCAGAGGTTTCCAGTAAATGGTTTTGGTTTGTACTGTTGATACCACAACCTGTGAAGTTGTGAAACCTGAGATTGACCTTCCAAACAAATATTTTTGAGGTCAAGGTCAATTTTTGTCCTTTTAAGAATCTGTTGATTTTCACCTTTTCACCAAGATTAGTGAGTCTGCAGTGACTCTTTTTTTTGGTGTAGATATTTAAAACATTTGAGAGTGATGTAATCTTTCAGTGTTGACCACAATTAGACACCTGATCTATATGTAAACAGCCCTCTAATCCATCAGTCTTTCTGCACATTAAAGAGATACACTGCATTGTTTTTCTGCTTGGCTGACAAAAGAAAGTCCTCTGGCATCAGTGAGAATCTATCTGTAGGCAGTTCGGCTCCATCACTGTACATCAGACAGTACGATACACCTTTATACACAGTAGATCAGGTGCAATTTTGTTCACTTGAAACCAACCAAAAAGCCCTGTGTTCAGTTTTCATGATTCACGCATAATCATTTCATTTGAGTCGATTGCTTTGTGCCTTTTTAAGAGCTTATTTCTCCAGCATTATCCATTAGAAATCACTTGCAGGTCACGACTTAATGTGTCTTGGATCCTGTAAGACTGGGTTCTTAAAATAAATGATGTGCATATGCTGGAATTTCCTGATGTCTTTGAGGTGAATAACGAGACTTAAAAGTTCTCTTAGGATAAACTCCCTGGAATTGATTGCAGCACTTTCTGTTTTGTAGAGCTTATCTCATCTTAAACTAAGATCTGAAGAAGCTTTGGTGTATATTGAAATATAGCAGAGCTAGGATATATAATAGTTTAACTTCTCTATAATTACGTGCATTAACTACTCAATCCTGGGATTTATTAGAAAATAACAAACCCTTTCCATTTCAAAATTTGTTGCATCTCGGACAAGTAAGTGATGAAATAGCAGGTAATTATCAGTCAATACACTAAGAAGATTGGATCAGTTAGGGGATGGGTGGTGAGAAAGTTGATAAGCAGTAAAACTTAATGACTATGAACAATGTACTAAAAGACAGTTAAAATTTGTGTCACATAAAGAGAGGCTGTCGTATTGATCAGAAGACCGAGGTACATGTTTATTTAGGTTCTGTAAACACTTGAAGCTTCGATGAAATTTCCCTACTGACCCATCATTTCTAGGAACATCTGTTGTAACAATTGTTTATAGGCAAATTTTGTCTTTCCATCGAATCTATTGTGTTGAATTTGTATATCTGACTTTGTCTTTACATCAGATGTATATCATGCAGAAAGAAAGAAAAAATCCTTATACTCAACTGAAAAAGAAAACGTCATTGGTTTCTGACTGATGTCCAAAGAATATGTGCAGAACATTTACCTTCCAATATGATAATAACAAGTAAAAATGTTAATGAAGAATTTGACAAGGAACCTCTTTGTAAGTAAATTAAAAAAGCCTTTTCTTGTCAGTTGATTAAAAAGCTTGTCTGAGTTTATTTTAGTAAATGGAATTGTAAGATGGTTTGTGTCTTGGGAGGATTGCCGGGGCTTTTTTGTCGGTCAGTGACTTGATTTTGAGGGTACTTATTATCTCAATGTTGAGATGGTTTATAGTTGTAAGTAAACAAACAGTATAATGGTTAAGGTGTCTGAACAATAAACAGGTGTTAACTACTAGGAAATGTTTAGCAGAGGTCTGTGGCACCTGTGGCATTGACCTACCAACCGAGTTACTGTACACCACTACGCCACTTAAAAATGGACCTCGGTATACACCACTGCACCACTTAAACAGTTATTCTGTCATAGTGTATTAGTATATAATATTTAAGGTGCTATACCCCTTTTTGATGGAGCCTAATTTGTGATGTAATTCTTGTCAAAGGTAGGCAGTATCTGTATAGGGTAAATTTAATCTAGCATCTACAGTTGTAATGGTTTATTCTTTTGTATTGTTTCTGCTTGACAGCAGATGTTAAAGTAATTCTGTTAATTTATTTTTTTTATGAAAGTTCCATACTGCTTCTTTCCAAAATCTCCTTACATTACTAGTCTGATAGAATTCTTCTTGAGGTTGGTATTTTGTCGGGCTTTCTTCTGTACGTCCATGGCTGATCAATGAAGACATTGCCTGACATGCCGGCATTATGGCTTCTCTGAGCCTCTTTAGTAATTTCTAAAAGATATATTTCACAATTAGCAGAGCTATTAGTTAAAATGCATGTTTATGAGCAACCCCTATTGTGCAAGAAATATGGCTTTAAAATGATTTTACACGCACCGACAAAAAGAAAATTTAATTCCTTTTACGTGGAAACAATCATTTGCATTTTAATTTAAGTAAAGTCAAAAATCGATTTTCATTTTCAATGTCTCAAAAAATTCCAGCTTTGAATTTAGAGTAATTATCGGCGGCATCCCTTCTTTACAACAAAACACTGATTCTCTTACACAAGAGGTATTTCAGAAAGTTAATAGCCTCAATTGACACAAATTGAATGAGTATGTGTGTCTCAATTAGGCCGTCCGCACAATGAACCAACAGTGCTAGTAGAGGAGATATTTTTTCCCCCTATTTGAATTGAGTTTTAAAAAATTGACTGGATGAATGGATAAGTTATTGACGGGTAAATTGCTAGTGAAGTTGCATATAAATCAGTGAAGGGATTTTTTTTTCTTTTTGAGATTACATACTGGGCTATCACAGTAGAGATAGATTTAAGGAGACGGTCGGTAGAGCGTTTTATAAGACACGGTGAAAAGTCCTCTCAAAGAAGTTACTTATTGACCAAGTCCAGCAGGAGGGATCCCTTAATTCTATAACAACCTTAGCCACATTTCTGTGACTCCAGAGAAAAAAGAGCTTCTTGAGATTAAAGACGTGATAGCAGGTGACAAGGACTTTATCTTTAGTGAAGGTTTAAGACGGATTTATCTGTGTACCTGTAGTCCAGTTATCAGGGCTTCACTCTGTCCAATAGCCGTGTGTGTATAGTCTTTATTTACAAACTGGATCAATTCTCCCACCTTTATACAATACAGAGGAAGCGTGTGGACTATTTCTGTTTAACTCTGGACTTTTTTCTCTTTGTAGTAGTACAATACTCAATACTTTCCTTGTGAATTGTGGAGTTATGAAGATTTTATTGGAATAGACTCTCTTTCCTGATTTTTGTGGACACCAACATTGGAAGGTAAGCCATATATCTTTGTTCCCGTTCTTCATGATAATCTTGATCTAATCAAAAGTAATTGGGGAAAGGGAACATAATTCGGAGACATCAAATTTATTTTTCAACACGGCCTGACATTAATGTATGTGTTAGTTATCAGAATGATCTGAGTTCATTGTAAGATAGCAAAAATCCTATGTCAATTGAAGTTTAGATTTATGTTCAAAAAGTTGTTTTATCAGTGATTGCTGATAGATTCTGGGAAAATGAAACCCAGCTGCTATTAGAACAGATCAAGAATGTTATCAAAGTCTGGTTTAGTTGCACATGAGACACGCTGTAAACAAAACAGAGCTTATATAAAATGTTAAATTTGTTTTTGGGTATGAAAAGGTAAAACATTTTCATGACTTTATTAAGAAGAGGGCACGAAATTGCTTCTTTCTTGTAGTCAAGCTGCTCTCTACCATACAAAGGACTATTGTTAGATCTGTATTCTGATCATTGGATCCCAAGATTTTAGGGGAAATTGATCCTTGATTGCATTAATCTTAGGTAATAATTAAAGTTCCCTGTGTCTGACGAGTTAGGTATGTTGGCTGCATTGTGTCAGAGCTGCATGGGCCCGAGGTATTTGGGGGGTAGGATTTCCTTGCAGCACATTTTGTTTATGAGGGACATTGTGTCATTGTAACTGTACCTCCCTAATTGTGTTTTGTGTTATCTTAAAATTTACATGGACCCAAAGAAACATAAATTACATCCAAAACATTGCTGAGTTGAGTCATATAAAGTCTTAGAATTTTTATGTTTAATTTACAGTGTTGCCAACATCTCTCCTTTCTAAGTTAACTCAGATTTCAAAATGAAAGGAAAAAAGATTGCACAAAATAATGATTACCTGGTGCGTTTAAGTTTTCTTTTTAATATGCCAATTTTAAAGTGAACTTTCTTGAAAAGGAATTATCTACATAAACATAGTTATTGTTTTTCATGGGATAGAGTGCCAATACAGATAATTTTTTTTTGAAATTAAGGAGTAAGTGATGATAAAAATTGTTTATTTCTAGACTTTAAGAAGGTTACTGACTATTCTGGCAAGAAAATCCATTAATTTCATTCTCTGTAACAGATTGACTCTCCATCAAGCACAATAATTGAGAAGATATGCAAATTATTTCAAATCACCAGTCCAAATGGGCTTTTGCATGGAAGATGATTGTTTTAATTAGGAATTGTCAATCTTGATTTCTGATTTACTTGGTCTCCATTGTAAGAGCTCTAGAAGAGTGTGACTCTGAAGATAAGGAGCTCTCCAGTCATTGGAGGAATTTATAGTCCCAGCACCAGATATGGAGGTAGACTAGCTGGTCTATTTCTGATATGTGAGATAGAGACTGGCAGTGGTGGCACTGTTCATCTTTAGACTCTGGAAATGGGTGATGGAGGAGAGGTCATCTTGAAGAAGCAACTCTGCTAATTTGAACCTTAACTGCTTTAAAACTCTCTCTCTCTTTCTCTCTCAAAGAATTACTACTATAGTATTTGAAAGATGATTTATGGGGAAAAAAATTGAGGCAAATTTAAGGAACTTTATGTCTTATTTCTAGAATATCAAGAAATATCAATAATCAAGATAAATATGAGAAAAAGAAAATTATATGCAACATTAGTTTGACAGGGTATGTTTACTACTTTATGGCTCCTGATCCCACCTCTGATGATTTAGATGTCCTTGTTTTCTCTGCTCATCGTTTGTGTTTTTTCAGTGCAGCTTTGGATTGCATGCTGTTTACTGTGTCTGTATTTTATGTTCTTAAATGGGCATTTCTTTGAAATCTTGAAATAAGTCTTTCAGTGTTGATGAAGCAAACATCTCTTTGCATTTTATGGGGCTGTATATAATCCCTCATTGCAGTTTTGAGATATTGATTCTTCAGCTCTTTGTTAGCTTCTTAATTTATGTTATGTAACAAAATGGTGTCAATGTCCTCAGTATTTTACAAGGGGACGATAAGATTATTGCACTCAACAATATCATAAAAGTTGTTGGAACAAGATAAATTCATCAACTTTTTACCATGCACATTAGATGAAAAAGTGTAAAAAAAAAAAAAAAATTATAGAACTAATTGTGATCAAAGTGTTCGTGGTAAGGAGTGTCAGTGTGGTCATGTGTCTCAATAATTTTCACTCGTCTTCCTGACCAAGCTTCTATGGTGAGCGTGTGGTGGTGAGAAGTTTCCTGAAATCAAAGAAACACAAATAGAACAAGATAATTCCTGTTTCCTGAGAAAAATACAGAAACTATTAAAAAAACTTCTCCAGTTTGAGCATTTAAATCATATTATCACACAAAGATTGATGATGCACAAGTTCCACATTTGTCACAGTTTCTCATTATTTCTAACTTGTTTCCTTCTCAATTAAAATATTTTTTTTTTCGCTAAAGAAAAAAATATGATGGAAATTGATTACAAAATAATTACGGAGGCCAAAAATGGAAACAAAAACGTTAAAAGAAATAAAAGACGTTTACTGAACTGTGAGATTGTCCTTTAGCAGAACGCTATCATCTTGACATCAGAGGGCAAGCCGGGGACACTAGCGGCGTCTCATCAGTCAAGTGGGAACCAGTTTAATAGTCATTCTGGACACCAAACAAGACACGATGATGAAGTGCCACAGAGTCTTAGAGTCTCACTTTACACAACTTTTAGGGAAAAAATTATAGACTGCTGTCGTAGTCAGATGTTTTAAGAAAGCATGTCTCTTTAAGGGAAGGGGAAGAGGAGCACTTATAAAAACAAACATAAATGTGTATACAAGAAAAAAAGCAACATTAAATTCATTGGAATGTATTATTTGTAGTTCTTTAAAATGTAGCTTAAGTACCCTGGAAATCCAATAAATGTAGGTGCTTATAGAAAACAATTTCCTTGATTATTCTTCTAGCCTCAGTGAATGCCTCATTAGTGGTATTTGCATATCTGAACTATATAGTCCAATAGATGATTGAATTTCCTGCGTTTTGCCTGTTTACGGTGTAACTAATATTGATTGTCATGGGAACACAGCGTCCAGTCTCCATGGTTGAAGTAAGGTCCTCTTTTATCCAAGGAATTGAGAACCTTAGATTCCTAACACAATTTTATAATTGCCAATAAACTAAAATTATTTATACAAGCTGGAATTAGCATCATTCAGTCGGGACATTTTTTCTCCAGGATGAGGCCGATTATTGAATTAACGCAGATCTTTTGTGCACAGAAATAGCATTAGTTTAAATAATTCAGACCCGAGTGGGTCTCGATTGCAGTGGCTAATGAAATGTCTGGACAATCAGCCCCCATGCATCGAGCAACCGAGGAGCAAACTCGGTTGCCTTCTTTTGACTAGCTCAAACAATAATCATGATAATAATATGAAAAATAAAATTTTATACAATTAATAAAATTAATGTCACTTTTAATTAAATGGAACTTAAGAAAATGTCAATTTATATTGCAGGGGAAATTTGAAGATTTCCTACAATATTACTTTAAAACTGCAATATGTTACAAATTTAGGCAGAGTTATTGTGTTCAGTTAGGGATTTATACAATTCTGTGTTCTTTTTGCCACAAATTATTTATTTAGTCTGATAGAGTATGTTGTAGAAGTGCGACTTTACAAGCTATTAAACCTGACAATGCTTCAAGTACTACAGACAATTCCTAGGGGGCACTATGGATAGATTGTAACGAATCTGTTAATTGTTTGTACTTATTAATTAGTAAATATGGTGTCAGAGAACAAAAACAAAGGTCGTGTTACATCAGATGCTTTGTGGAGAGTTGGATGTGGGTTCTGGAGGGGCTTTATTTATATTGGATAACTTGGGTGATTGATTGGTTCAGCTATTGATTACCTGGCTACAGGTCATTGTTCACCTCTGCTCAGGTAATTGTTCAATTCAGGTGCCCGCTTTCCCAGAAACGATGATAAATTTCCAACATTAAATTTAAAATCAAAGGGATGTCAGCCTGGTCTTAATGAGGTAAGATTGGATCAGTTAATTTGTCTACTGTCGCAGCTACTTCAAAGAAATTAAAATGCGTAATTATCAACATTGTGTTGATTCGAAGTAATTCACTTTTGGTGAAATTTTCTGAAGTCTTCAATTTATTATACCCTGATACTTCAATGTAAAAGCTTCAGTCTTGCTGGTGAAAAATAAATCGATGAGAGGATTAAAGATTATGTTATTACTTTTATAAATGTGAACCATTCTAAGGTGAAAATATACTAAAGTTAATATAATGTATACGGGTTATTTTTGCCTTGTGTTATTTTCGCCCATTTGCACTTAATTGCGAACAATTTTGCCCTGTTTTAAATTTGCCCAGTCATGGTTTTGTTTAAGAAATGCCATATGTTCTTTGAATTCACCCCTTTTTAAATTTGCCCAACTTTGAAAAGGGCCAAAATGAAATTGTGGGCGAAATTATCCCTGTATGCAGTATTTAAATAATAGAACAATCCTTTTGTAACATATTGCATTATAACTGAGGATAGTGTTTGACATTAAAACCTCCTGATAAATGCTTGCTTTCTCAAGAGGACTGTTGGATGTATTACAGTATAACAGAAGAGAAGAAAATGTAATGGACCAATATTCAAACTCAGGCCCCCTGACTATAAGTTAGGTGCTCTACCACTGAACTAACTGGCCACTGGTGGTCAAACCCAACTGATCACCAAACACTCAGTTTCTCTCTTTTTTTCTATTGGAATATTTCCTTTCAGAATCTTTCTGCATACAGAGCTGGGATTTGACAGATATTAGGTGGGTGTTGGTGCTGCTGGCATATTGTACTCTTTCTGACTTTCATGTTGACACATACTAATGTAATGATGACACTCTCTCTACCCCCTCCACATGTAACTCCTATATATTATGATGTAGGAATTTTCATTAAATGTAGACTTTTGTTATCTGTGTGATTCACTGCTTTGTCTCCTATGGAGAGTTGTGTTTTATCAGTCAGATAAGGTCTGTTTTTGTTTATCTATCTTAATCCCCTTGTCATTTTGTTTGTCCCACTACTTCAGACCTTGATTGGTTTATTTGATTTTTACAAACATAGGACTAAGGCTATGGGGTTCATTTTCTTTTTTCTGATTTTATCAGATCCTACACCAGATTTTGTCAATGGAGCCATGTGTCTGTACATATTTATGGGGGACAGTTATGTAGCTTAGTATCTGGAGCCGAACATCTCACGTTTTGACAATTTTTAGATTACTCCTCAATAACTTTTTCGTGTGGTGATCTCGGAAGTTTTCCTAGGTTACGTCACTGCTGTATCTTACATGTAAATCGCTTATAGATAATCTGTCAATAAGTACATGTCATTTATATCATATTTAGGATTGACAAAAATTTTAGCTTTCATTTCCGATTCCTTTATCAGCTGCTTTACACTACCATGTTCAATTTAAAATTTAGTTTAATCAAGATTTTTATCATTTGGAAACGAAGACTTGATAAATGGTCTAGTGAGTTATTTGCATTTCTGATGAATGATTTCATTTAAATTGGTGATTACACTCCGAAACACTGTCAATCCCGTAAAAAGGAATCCACAATCGTAATCCTTTTTGGAAACTTTCTCATTTCATTTCTAAAGTGCAAACTGCTGTTTATATTGCCTTTAATGCAAACTGATTTTAATCTGCAAACACTAGAGAAATCTGGGGGTATACTTTGAGTCTCATCGACTACATATTGTTGGAGTACCTGCTTGATATAATGAATTTCTTTGTGCAATGCACAAGATAACAAATATGTTCCGATGTTAAACCCTACGCAAGAAAGCATATCCTTAGTTCACTTTCTAAAAATATGCGGGGTATTTGTGTAAAGGTTTAAATGTTAATTGTTCTGCCGATAGAAAAGATGTGTTTTGCCTGGCGGATTGGAGCTCTGATGTGTTCTGTAGTAAGTCCCTATACAAACAGAGCATTGGTAGAAATTAACAGTTAAAGGAAGGGAGACCTTCTTCTTCTGGGGATATAGGACTAGTGAACAACTTGAGGAGGTAATTTCGATTCTTTAGAAGATTTGTGTTTTTTAATTTTTTTAATTTTCAAATTACATAAAGAATATTAATAGTAAAAATAATGAATAAAGTTTGTGTGTTTAATGTCCCTTGAGAATGCTGTAATTTTAGATATTTAGATATGAGCCATTAGGGATTTTTTTCATGCCAGCATTTGCTGCATCAGGGGACCTTGGTCTCATCCAAAGGAATGGTCTCCATGTCATAAGGTGGAATCAAATCCACAATGTAAAGATCGAATACGTAGTCTGTAATTCGAGCAAATGCTCTAACCATTGCAACATAAAGTCCACTTGTAAAGCCTGACAAAATCAATTTGTATAAATAAGAATAATTATGGTAGATTTTTAAAGTGAGTCCTTCAATTAATTAAAATCAATATAACATTATTTTTAATGAATTTTTAAAAAAAATAAATATATGATAGTGTGTCATATGCTAGTATACCATATAGAGCTAGAATAACAAGTCCAAATGGACCATCATGTTAAAAGTTTTCTATTTAAGTGTGTGCACGATACAGATTTGATTTCCTATGATGTATTATATATACCTATAATGGAGCCCTAGTCAGGGAAGTGGCAACACAAGTTCATAATGTAATTTTAGAACTTATTATCTCCCCACAGAACAAACAGGTCTACCATCAGTGAGTAAATATAATCCAATCTGGGCCCCTGATGGAGGCCACTAATGGCAGCCAAACTTTTATGATTTGTTTGCATCATGGGACTGTTGGGAACTTTGGGGTCCTCTTGTTGCTAGCTGATTGGTGCTTGTTGAGTTAGTAATTGTGGGTAAACACGGGTGAATGGAAGGTTGAAAGGGAGGCCCAGTTGGTAGAATGCAGTAGTGTTGATTTTGTCATCCCTCGAGTTTGTGTTCAGAGCATTATTACATGTTTACCAGCATTTTTATGGCTTTGTTTGAAGTGTCGGGATTATAGCTGCCTGTTGAGACCTACCAGTCACAATGCAGGAAAAGGTACAGATTTTCATTTATTTCTTAGAAAATTTACTTTCAAAATCATTTTTATGTGAAAGTTTTTTTCATAATTTCACTAACTTTGCCTATAGACCTTTTGTGTAAGGTGTCTTGAAGCTCTTGTCCAAATATCAAAGTGTTTGATCGCATTGTTTGATAACTGCGACATTATTCATTTTTCGGAGCCATTTTAGCATATCTGTAAGAATCATCTCACTTTCTGTTTCTTTTAAAAGAAATATTCTCTGAGGCCCCCCTAATGTCCAATAACCCTTTACTTGTTACTCTCTTTCTGTTGATAACAACCTTTTAAGTGTCTGTTGATTTTTTTGCTACACAGTTTACTCACTGAAAGCTTTTCCATTAACAGTTTTAATTAGAATTTGAACTGTTCATTATTTTGAGATATAAATATTTGAAATTCAGCGCAGTATATTTACATCAGGTGCTCACTCCTTTGCAGAAATAATTCTTTTTCTGTGTTATCGCTATGTTTGTTGTTGACACAGAATTTGTGAATATTGAGTCATTGGAATCCCCTCTCGTCAATATCCGATCTGTTGTATAGGGTGCCTTGCGTGGGTTTTCGGGGGGTCCCTGTCGTTTTCCGAGGGCCCTTATCAGTTTCTTACTCTGTGACAAACACCTAGATTTTCGGAGTGTCATTGTGTACCTTATCATCTGTGTCACCTGTTTTCACCTGCTGGGAATGCTGCATTATTACACAGGTGTGAGTTACCTGTATGTCACAGTTAGAGCAGAAACTTACACTGATACTATTGTCTGACAAACTGACCATGAACAAACAGACCATAAACATAGTGAACATCTGTTAGGGACCGCTACATCAATTGGAGGTCCAATTCTTTGTTTGTTTTGTAAGCTGTGGAGCCTAATGAACTCTTTTTATTTCTCTCATGTACTGCTATATGTAAGTAAATATTTGTTTATTTTCATGTTATTTGTTTAGGTGCTCTTCTTTGAGACAGAGTTTTTAAACTGAGATGGTTTCAGATATCTATGAATTTAGATAAATATGTTCCCCTTTGTTAGGTAAAATATCTAGGAAATATAATGTGAGCATGTATAGATATTCTTACCAGTGGTTGTCAATCTATATTTGTTCCTTTTTTTTTGTTTTTTGTTTTTTGGTATTAAAAAAATTATAAAAATAAATGTTAAGAGCACGTTGTAGTTCTTTTGTCAAGCTGTTAAAAAACATCTATCAGTCAGACAAACATTGAACAAATCATGAAAGAAGTTATAGAATTTTGAAAGTCAATTTACACTGATGTACAAGTCTGTAAGTGTTTAAATTTATTTTGTATTAGAAATATGTGTCTTAATTTTTCTTGCAATAAGTGGATAATTGTTGTTTATCAGGCACCCCCTGGGGTATTTCTATAAAGCCCTGTGGGACACCAGCTCTGAGATTACAGTCAGCTTTCTGATCTCCCTTTATCAGGTGTTCTGTATAGGTGTGATTTCTATCATTATATTGTTAGCTAGGTGTTAACAAATCCTTTGTTGTCAAAAGCAGGATTAAAATCAAAGACTGTTGTTCTATAGATAAACAATTAGATATACATGTGTTGGTTATGTTACAATTATCTTAAAAGTCTTAAAGGGGCTGTAGCATTCTTCAAGGTAAGAATTATGGGGGTGTAAATTTAGGATGATTATTTTCATCTAATATAACTTTTACAAATGATTCGTACAAATAGAACATGAAATTTTATGCATGTGTTAACCTAAAGTGGCAGTTGTTTTTGAATTATAATTGGTCATAGAAGTTTAATTCTTTGCGGAACTCTGGAGCTTTGTTATTCTGAAGAAATGTTATGTTTCTCAGTAGACGGAAGAATTTACAGGCTCCTTTTAAAACATTTATCTAGATTGTTGATCAAACTGTTAGGGAAACCCCTGGAATGTGTACAATACAGAGGTGGGCTAATGAGTACTAATTACCACTCATAAAAGAATGAACATGTCAAAAAGTAAAGTTTTACGGGGTGCCGACTGATATGACAGATAGAGCTGGGGTGAGAGGGGAGTGGGGGGCCAAATCATTACAGGTAAAAGTTATCTATCAGAGTGATCTCAGTGCAGTGTGACAGACCGGTGAACACATTCCTAAAACCTGTTACATCTCACTCACTGGGACTTCTTTATCTGTCCGTACATTTCCCTGTTTCCATTGATATGTCAAAAAAGAAATGGATAATTGCAATTTTCAAGTGAACACACATGCATGTAAAATAATTGTGTTTTATAGGAATAAGAATAAAAGCGGATATATTATGTAGTTATAGTAATATTTCCCTGGTATAGAGTTCCTAAGTAAATGCTTAATATCGTGCCCCATGATGGCAATTACACCACTTAGAATTTATCTCAAATTGCCAGGTAACGAGATGTTATCAATGTTTCATCTCCCATTGAAAATCAGCTGCCCAAAAACCTGAAAAATCACCTCACTAGAAATTAATAGCTTTTTCACACAAAATGTGTGGCTTTGAGTCTTTTGATATTATGAGTAAAGAAGATGACTGTTTAAATGCTTGGTCTGGGTTCAGGTCTGATAGCAAGGTACCCTGTTCTCACTGCTTAGCTTTTAAGTGATCTGTAAAGTTATAACAACCAAACTCTTTATATCCATGTTGGAATGTCTACATGTATAACTAGTAAAGTGTTAAAGAGGATGATTTTGTGAGGTTTGAACCACTGCAGTCTGGGATGTTGTAAGTAACAGGTGCCCCCTGGTTCTGCTCAGTGCCTGTGATGTTAGATGTATATTTCTGACTGATGGTCACACCTGACTGACCACTCAACACAGATCAGTCCTGGTCAGGACAGGTGAGGAGTCATACCTGTATCAGGTGGGCTAGCTTTGTTATATAGTAATGTAGACTTGTTTGTTTGAAGTGACCAAGTCAGGGATTTGGCTTTTGATGGGATATTGTAGGCTTAATCCTAATTTGTCATGGAAAACGTAAAAGTTATAGGCCACAGCGAAGATCAGACAGGTAAGATGAATGCAGGATACACTTTGTACAGGTTTACAAGTAGCTGTGATAGATTCATAAAAAGGGAAACATTGAAGCATACCTTATGAGCTGTGAATTTGATTTCTTTTTTATGACCAGCTATATGCATATTTTTGCTCACATAAAGTCATGTTAAAAAATTGCTTGAATCAGATGATCTGTATGAAAATCTACTTTAACAAGAATTATTATTGTTTGGAAGTACATCATTGGCAATTTTTGTTTATATATGACATAAACTAACTTTTTTGTAAATTTTTAGAAGAAAATATTATCTTTTTTTGGTTATACGATTTACAGAATGGGAATCTGGGTGGTCTATAAAAATATTGACCTATTTCATTGATAAATTATCGTTTGATGTCTGAAGATACCACCCTAGCTTGTTTGGGAAAATAAATATTATAGAGATTTTTTTATCCGAGTTTGATTGGAGGAGGCAGGGGGGGGGGGGGGTCAGCATTTATAACTCATAACAGAATGTATGCCTTTCATATGATTTTAAAGATGTGCTGTTTAAGATGAAAATCTGATTTGATATTTTGTGAAGAGAGAAAGATATATATTATAATATCTGTGTTCTAAAATATATCTTATAAGCATATTGGAATCGTCTTACCTAGCAGTGGTTAATTGATAAGTTCATTAGAGCTCCCTGGCTGGTCTATGTATGCTGGTTTAGACATAGATAAGATTGATTTCTACTCGGGGTTGATGGATGGTGGTATAGTCCCGTTTTTAATGCACTTCCTGTGATAACTCCATAGGGTCACTATTTCTATTGTACGACAACCTCTAATTCAAACACCAACCAATACCAACATATCGATTCCGTAACTCTACATAATTACAAGTAAATACTAGAGAAAGGTTTACCCCAGATAAAAGAGTGTTTTTTGAATGTTATTTGATGAAAGAATTGCTCTGGATATTATAAAAGTCATAAATGGTATGGATTTTATGGTGGTTTTATTGCTAAAGCTGACAGATTGGATGTTTATCTAGACGTTCTCTAATCACATGCATTATGGTATTAATTTTGTTAAAATTGGCTTCAGAAGTTCTGGCTATGAAATGTTTAGCAAATAAGCCAATTACATTTGGCAGCCTACATGTACGGGCAAGTATTATATCAGGCTGGACTATTTCTTGGATAGAAAAAGAACCCCAACATGGTACTTGAATGTAAAAATCATTCCAAGTTTAATCTGTATCTATAATTAAATTGAGATACATGTATTAAGCTCTGTATGTGTGTTCCAAAAATGTCCAAGCTAGCTAGGTCATTGTACATGTTAAAATTGGCATAAAAGTTTCTGGTTTGATAATGGAGTCTGCAGTGAGCTCTTAAGATGTAAGATTTTTTTCACTGTGTATTATAATGCTCTTAATTCTTTGTGTTAGTCTGTGCCCCACACTGGACTACCTATAGTAGCTTTGGGGGTCAGATTATATGTAGACCGACTATTGATCGTGAAGGCATTAGATGGAGTGACCTGAAATGACCGCTTGACGACACCAGGAAATTGTTTCATTATCTCTCTCAGGTAGACTGCCAAACCATTATCACATGGAATAAATTACCAGGAGAGGCAGACATTGATGTCGGTGAATAAATCAGACCAGCAATTAGATTTATTGAGGATGGAATTGTTCTGAGAATTGATCTAAGAGGACAACTCCCCAAACTGACCTCTTACAGCTGACCAAGGCTCAGCAGGGCTGGTGTGTCTGTCTGTAGAAGGTCAAGGATTATCTCCCTTACCTAGATCTGTTCATGTAAGGATGTCAATTAGTTGCCTTTAAGTTGTGGGCCCTAATGAATTGTCTTTCTACTAATGTGCTGTTTATTTGTTCAGATGGTTTGGTGATCTGACTTGTATCCTGATAGCTTGATTAGCTGATAATCTGATGTTGTGGAAAAAAGGAAGTTGAACATTTTTGTTTCAACCCTGTAATTTTGCTTTGTCATGTGATTAAGACAGCACCATTTAAAGTTATAGTCTTTTTGGTTACATGATCCTTGACATACAAAGAGGGTTAGGAATGTCAACCCAATGGATTGTCACAATAGCTGAATTAAATATGATCCGAGTTAGTTGGTCACCTAAATAAATAAAAGAGTACCACAATGTTTACATTGAAATGTTCAGTTTCCGTACAATAAAGAAAACATATAAAGAAATGTGTTTAGTTTGACGCTGGTCACTGAGTTTGTTCAGCTAAAGTTTGCCATTCAAACAAACTTACTGAACGCCCACAATATGACTGTGTAAATTTCCCTGAAGAATTAAGGAAAACAAACAAACACACAAACAAAGGGAGAGAGTGACTTGAGCACATTGTTCTTTCCTTCTTTGTTACTGGGACTGACTTAGGAATAATATTTTAAGGTACAGAATGATTCAGAAATATTACAGGTGTGCATTCATTAAAGTGCACTTATAATTATAGCAAATGATAGTTTTATTTTTAAATTGTATAACTATTTTATAGAGGCCCATTTTCTCTGTAGCAGTTGAGGTATAGAGTGGTGGGGTGATTTATTATAAATGTAAAACCGCTGCATGCGATCACTTCTCTTTGGTTCATATATTGGACGTCAATTCATTGTATTCATAGGACACTCATTTCATTTCATATACGCTCTCGGCATCAATGGAATGCATGCTGGTCTGCTGGAAATGATATAGTCCCATGTCTTAACAAAGCTTATAGAAATTAATTTTCTCTTCAGGTGTAGAAGACCAGCGACAGAGGATTCGACAGAGTCGATAGTCTGTACACCATAAAGCTGACCAATCAGACGCGCTGATCACTTAGGACTAATTGCTTTATTTGTGGAGTGTTATTGTGATATGAAGAGGATTATATGAAACACTATATAAATTCTGTGTATTGGATATCCGAACTGCAAGGTAAGCAGTAAAGCTGATTTTATGTTCTTTTTGCAGAAAGTAAATATTTTGATGCCTGGACCTGCTTTACACTTATAAAGTGTAAAAGAGATTGACATCTTTACAAGAGAAGCTAACTTTGTTTTGGCAGTTGATGATCTCTTTAGATGATTTTACTGGAATTGTAAAAAATTTACCAAACACTGCAGTAGACTTTTATTTTAAGCCTTCCCTCTCCTGTATATTTTATGATTGCATATTTCAAATTCACTGAACTTTTCATGATTTCGTGATAAAGATTGGTTTTATTGTAAGGAAGTTTTCAAACTAATGGCATCGCCATAACTAAAGTGGGGGAAAATAGGTCTGTAAACAGCGATCATGCAAAGTATCTTGTGTTTTCTACTTATGTAGGAATTGATTTTGTGATTAAATAACAGAGTATTGTGGAAGAGACCAAATACAAGGCTTAATATAGAGAATAGCAATCACGCGGCTCATCTATAATGGAGATTGCTCCTCCACGAATCCCCCCAGAGACCCGGCTGACGATTATTTTTTACGTCTTTTCTATTGTTGTTTTACAATAGGAATGCTGGGACAGGGAAGATTTGAGTTTATTAAAAATTAATACACCATGTAAAAACGGGACATGTCACTATTAACGTAATGTGACCAGGCAGAGGAATGAAATATTCATATGTGTGGAGGAGAGTTAAATGATTACTGTTTTTAGATTGAAGTTAAATTTGACAGTTACAGATTATCATAGAGTGTGTTGTATCAAGTCTCTAAAGAATCAAAATCCTCTTCATTCTAAAACAAAACAAATGGAGACTATAAGGGATTTTCTGTTTCTAAGGCCATGTAAAGAGGGTATAATCACACTAAAGCTTGAAAAATAAATGTTCTCTTGCGCAGCAGGACCAAATCCTCTTCAGAACTGCAGGAACACTTTGATCTCCTGAATTAAGACAAAAGAAATTAGTAATTAGGCTTCCCAGATCAAATGATTAGTGGCTCTCATTCTTTGGTAAAGCTAAGTTTTTGTCTTCCTCTGTGTTACATTGCACGTAAAAGAGAATGTAGATCAGACTATTGCATGACTTGTTTCCTTCTCCTGGAAGCCAGTGTCAGCTGCAAATTGATTGAATGAATTTACTATAGCAGATAGTTTATTAAAAGGATTTACTGCATGCAAGTAAAGACCTTGGGAATTTACACAGAGAGAGAGAGAGAGAAAGAAGGGGAAGGAGAGAGAGATCTCCCTTGAGTGCTTTGATTGACACAGCAAACTTGAGTGGCTCAGGAAGCATGCTTTCTTCTCTGGGATAATTGATGCAAATGTTTTGCATATTAAGACTTGATCCATTGCCTATTGTTTCATTGATTTTCTAACATGCTCAGACTTCTTCTCAAGGGATCTGCAAGAATATTATATTTTATAAGTCTGCTTTTTCAGGAAGGAATCTTGGGGCATTTGGAGTGTACGATGAATAGAGTAGTTGTACGTTGACATTGCCATAGAAACTCAATTTGTGGGTTATAGTGTTTGGAAATACTTAGTCATCTATTGATGTAAATAACCTTGCGAGAAGTGATTAATTCCATATTAAAAAAAAAGAAGAGTTTGCTCCCTTTAGTAGTGAAAACCTCACTGTTACTAATAGCATTTCTTCACTTGTTAGGAAATCATCACACTGCAGTTTCTTAAGGAAGATTTACCTCCCTTATTTAAAACACATTTAGTGAAGCAGAAAATAACAGCTTTCTGTATTGCTTCATGCTTCATACATTTGTTTAAAAGAAGTTATATTTCCTAGTTTTCCTTGATACTAAGCAGTTCATAACTTATTGATAAAGGTTCTTATGTTTCTTACAGTGTATGTCAGTGTTTGCTGGTGGTATGGGTATTTTTGACATTTCTCATGCCTTGAGACCCTCAAACATGTCCACTGGACAGGTCTGGAGGTTGTTTTATTGTCTTGCCCATATCTCTCATTCTCTCCAGCTGTGAGGCAGTTTGCTGGGTGATAAGGAAACCAACACCAGGCCTTGTTTTGTGAATGACCTGTTAGGCTTCAGGTCTGTCACAGCAATATTTATATCACCTCTCCCCCTGGAATTCCCATTTACCCCTCCCTGCCATCTGCCATCCCCCTAGTCTCTGAGATTTTATCTCTACATGGGGCCAGTAAATGTCCCTGTCATTTAGGGAATGTAATAAAACCTACTGACTGCAATCCCCTTGTCTATCAGAGAGAAGAATGGGAAATCTGGGTGATTCTTATGGAGAATCTGGGTGATTCTTATGTGTTTTTGTACACCTGGATGCTGACACAAATCACCAGAATTATGTTGTTGTACTTTGTTTATTTTTAGAATTCCATTGTAAGAGCTAGAAAGACTTCATGCACTTGGAATTAGGTTTTTTATGTCCTAGACCTGGCAAGTTTATGTTGCAGTCACAGTTATTTCTCTAAATCACAGAATTTTATCTGGTAGATAGAGACAATGTTAAAAGTGTGTTTATTTCGGGATAGCTTTACGAGACATGTGGATGCCTATGGGGTTCTTTTTCTGGGGAACACTCAGACATTGGATTGGAGGGGGTTGACAGTTATGTGGGAACCCCAGAACTTTGGAGGAACAGCTGGAAATCTTGTTTATAGTTTAGCACTTTTGTTTTTTCACCTGGGTTTTGTCCCTGACAATTGCAGTGAATTGGTGAAGTTTTTGTCTTGATTGCATAATTACTGAATGTGGATGTCTGCCAAAATGTGCAAGCTTGACTAATGTGCAAAAAGTGTGAGGAACCCCCTTAAACATAAAGGAACAATTTGTAATAAAAAATCAAAAATATATAAATGATCTTTCTTTTTGTCTCTTAAAAGTTAGAGACAGGTGATTTACTTGATGAGGAGGAGAGATTTTTGGAGGTATAGTTAAATATTAGGCAGCGGGGTATCATATGGAGGCCTAGTTATTGATAGCTCTCTCAGAGACTCCGCTATTGAATGTTTAGACTAGTCGTCTGTCTGTATTTTGGTTTTATTTTCCATATATACCTGAATGGTATCAATCAGTTAATTTAGGGAATCTTCTAATTTGCTATTTGCGACCAAAACAAAACAATTTAGACAGTACAGCATTAAAAATATACTGTATGCATGACTATTATTCTGAAAATATAATTTCAAAGTATATATATATATATATTAAAGAGTCTCAGAGTCAGATATAGTATTTACATCCATCATTAATTTACCATAGTAGAAAGTACTCTGTTCTATCCGTAAGATTGTCAGAAGTTTTATAGCTGCATTCTGCGCAAAGCTGCTGTACCAGTAGGCTGATGTATTCCTTAATGTGAGGCTGGGAGAGTGCCCATCAATTTGTGTTAGTGATTCCCTGTGTAATTGGTCTGTCTCTGGATTGTGCAGCAGAAAGCTCAGGATTCGGGGAGGAGGAGGGGACGCGGTACTGAAGACTATAATCAGTTAACCATAATGAGAGTATGGTCTAATGTTGGGTTTGTCTCGGGGAAATTGTTCTTTATGGAGAAACTCAAATGAGGCCCAAGAATAAAAGTGTCACCAAGTCCACTCTGAATTAGGAGGACATGAAAATGATGTAAGATCCCAAGATAAAGAGATCTTTAAAAATCTCTTTATTAGGGCAATCAAAAATTTGAAGTCAGTGAAATTAAAGTTTTAAATACATGTTTTTCTATAGAAAGGAAATGATTTAGACAATGATAGCATGTAGCTCAGCTTTGATGTGATATCAATGTTATGTTACCCATTGCTAAATCATTCTACAAGATAAATGCTCCCCATGTGGTACTCCTTTAAGACACACTCCCTCTGCAGGGGTCAGGGGTCATAAAAGTGTTGCCTTGATGTGATTGGTTGTTTTTGTTTATCACATCTTGAGGGACCTGCAGCTGAGAAATAATTGTTAATGGAGAAACATTCAGATACTGGGTAACAGTGCTATAAGAGTATTATATAATTTACACTGGAGGAAGTTTGTATTGATAGCGCATGGGTTGTTAAACATTGTACTTTCAACTAGAAAAGATTTGGGAAAACATGATGTTGGAGTGTGAATGATCAGGCTGATGTATTGGAATTAATGTTTTGTGTATTGGGAATTATTGACGGGTGAGTTCATTGCTCCTGCTTTTAAATTTATCATTGTCAGCAGAATTTGGAAAATAGATTTAAATTTTTTTTTTCCTTTCTTAAAATTAGTTTTAGACTCCTGATTGGAAATGCGATATTAAAGTTATTAATCACAATTTAAAAAAAAAAAGAAGCTATTCCATTGACATAATCATTTTGGCCCAAGACTTCCTGAGCTTTATGAAAAGAAGTTTTGTTTCTTGTGAATGCTTTTCAGCATCATGTCGCCTGCATGTCAGCCAGGTTATCTGTTTTATAAACTTCAGGAGGTTTAAAGTTAATCTGTAGAAGGAGAGAAAATCCAATTATTAAATCCAATAAACTTCTCATAGTGTAACAATACAATATAGAGAGCCCTCCCTACCAGAAAGGTCATCCACAGCCCGCCTTTATTTCCAGCCATAGTAACTCTATTATTCATGTCTTTTGGAGACAGTTTAAAAGATAATTGAATTTCTTTTCATGAAATGTCATATTTATTGCTCAGTCAATGGAGGCAAAACATTAACTTTGATGACTGCTGTAAAGCCTGACCTGGTGTTGTAGAAAACATGGGGTCTGCCCCTGGATCTTTTTATTGGTACCCAGTAGGATTGTAAAACTGGTACCCCGAGTAGTGGTCAGTCAGTTAATCAGCCTGATCCCTGCTTTATGGTTCTGTAGAGGATTGTTCAGAAGAAGGCTAATTGAATTCCAGGATTAAAATGCATATCAGAAAAGAGAACAGGTGCCCAGTCAAGGGGGAAGTGTCCAGACATAAAAATGTCATAAATTAGATTGACCCAAACCCTAAATCACTAAACTGGCCAGATACTGACCAAGCCAGAGTCTGGTGGAACCCCTAAATCACTCACTGACCAGACCCTGGGCTGCTGGAACCACTAAATCAATGTTAGTCTGGCTTTTATCAGGGAACTCTAAACAGACTCTGCTCTGATAGGAGACTGTTAAATAGTCATGAAATGATTTAATTGCAACAGTTGATTTTAGACTCTGGTATTAAAAGTTCAGTGATGTGGATTCATATCCATCTCCAATTCATACCAATCACCAGTCAAAAAGAAACGGTAATACAGATAGTCGCATTACACAGATAGGAGTATTTAGACAAATTAACCTGCATTGACACAGATATAGATTAAATGTGTTAAGATGCAGCATCAAAGAATACCAACTGAGCACTCTCTTTTGATGAGAGGTGAGGTATGTCACACCTCTTGTTTGTGTGATAGTCAAAATACCCCCAAACCAACCTGTCTATGTAAATAATCATCTAATTATTAAATACAGACTTCCAATTATCAACGTCTGGACAGTATTTTAGCATTGTTTTAACCGGTCCTACTAAACAGAGTACACTATAATATTTTATAATTTAATGCAATTAAACTACTTTTTGTATGTTTTTCTACTTTAGTTTAACATATTGAATATATATTTTAAATAAAATTTGTGTGTTTTCTTTATTTTAGGAGTTGTTTCAATTTTTGATTTCAGGTTACGGTTTATCGTTTGATCCCGATCTAATTTAACTTAAACATGTTGAAATGTCTCATTGTGAATGTGCAAAATATTTTACACATTCAATTAATTTGATATTTGATAAAATTTAGATGTAAGTCTTTAGTAAGTAAGTCTGAAACAAAATAGTAATCGAGATTGGGGTATTAGTAATATTTAATGCGTGGAATTATGGATGTTATTTTCTTGTCAAAATGTCTCTAAAAACAAATATTTGAAGCAAATATTGCAATATAATAATGTTTAATCAAGTTGTACATTCATAAATAAACAAATAAATTGCATTAAATAACAGAATTTTTCTAGCGTACTCTAGCGTACTCTATCTTACTCTAGCGTACTCTGTTTAGTAGTACCCTGTTTTAACATATTGGAGCAAGAAAGCCTGTGTTTAGACAATGATTGGTCAATATTCAAGAAAGAAAAATTATGAGTACACTGTATTTTGAACGTTTAGGAAAGATTGAAAGTGTCAATAAAGACATCACAGAAAGAATTCACATGATTAGATAGATATAAAACTTAATGATCACTTTACAAGATAATGTAGACAGTATTATAGTTGTGAACCTTAGAGAAAAAATATTAATTTTGTAAAAGATCGAGGCTAATGAGTTGTAGTTAGAATAGTGAATGCCATCAACAGAGATGATAAATGAATGATCTAACAAGGTCTAATTTATCTTTTCACCCATCAATTCATGATAAAAATTCACTTAAAATGAAATAAAAAATCATGCTCAGCACGTGCATACAATCTAGGAATGTTATGTGTATCACTTCTTATTTATCCTTACATAATTAATCACACTTACTGTTTATAGTTCAGTGCCAAAAACACGCATAGCAACTGGTTGTTTATAAATTTTGTTTATTTCATTGGAACCAGAAAATCCGACAGAAGAAATTAAGAATGTTCACAAGGATTGAGAAAGAATTCGAACTGACTTGGAATTTGAGAATCGTAAATTTTAGACAGGTGTGAAATTATCTCTCTGATGCTCAATGCAATGGCTAAAGCTGCCAAGAATCAACAAAGTTAAGAACATCTCTTTCAATAATTTGTATGGAAATTAATATCGTATGCACTTCAAACTTTTTGGATTTATGAACTAATTTCTAATTGCCCTCTTTAGCTTTATCAGTTCACCAACAAATTTCTCCACAGGCAGATGTCTGTCTGTGGGAATTTGGTTTGCATCAAGACATCACCACAAGGAATCAGACAACTTTTTTTCTCTAGTTAGACTCTAGCTATGGCATTTTGTGCCAGTTAGAATTTTTCGAGTTTGCAGGAATTAGAGGATTGCGTGTTATAATCCAAATGTAATCTAAAACTCCAAGGAAACTTTGAAAGCGCAGACAAAAACAATATGCATGATTGTGCAGATAGAGAGAGAAATAAAGATTAATGTTTTTGATCTTGGTTAATTCCATTTTTATTTTTCCATGTATGACTTTTGTTACTAATTGAAATACAAAACGAAAATGAAATAGAACATTAAAAGGGTGTTCTCATTTAGTTAAATCTGCTTTGTAGTATTCCCACACAAAGCCCTAGTGGTCAATTTTCTTTGATGGAAATGAAACATATTGCTTGTACCGGATCATATTTTATAACTTCTGTCAAACATTATTTCAGATAAAATTACTCTCTTGGTAGGTGTATACATGTATTGACTTTCCTTTTGATAAAATTTCAGAAATTTTAACTAAATGGAGGTTTGATTTCAAAGAAAGAAATTGATGAAATGTTTAGATAAAATGTTACAGGAGTGATTAGAGATTGGAATACACATGCTACATCATTGAAGTTGAGGGGGAGACAGTATTTGATTTGTTAAGGGCTAGTTGTTTTACTGCCTGACTATTGACTGCCTGACTATTAACCAAGAAGTAACTGTAGCTTAACCACATGGACCATGGAGGGATAGATGAGGGGTGATAGTGGGTGTATGATTACAGAGGTTGTATCCCAGAAGACAGACTGTAGGTATTGACAGATCAGAATCAATAAGAAGTATTCAAACTTCATATACCAGACTGAATATCAGTCATATAGCTCTCACCATGATAACTTGAAGACCAAAGGTCAGCCTTTCATTGGGCTCTGTGGTCCTGCCGAAATGTGGACTGTTCATAGAAGATTGGTCAAATGGAAAGATATATTCTGTCCATTTTCTGACTTAAACACCCAACATTTTTAAGTTATGAAGTGTTTGATGAGCCAATTTACAGGGGGTGGGGGAGAAGGATGGCTAATGTGACTTAAGCTTTATACATGTTATTCAAAGTTATTATTAATGACATTACCCTTTGCATCTTATCTAAAATGTGTGCGCAATCCTATTCCATTAATTAGTTGTTAAGATGTTAGGACCTGATAGCTAAATGACCTACAGATGTCAGAGTTTCAAGTTTAAAAGTTTTTAGAGGACAAGCTTTACTTCTCGACCAATCATAGCCCTGAATTCACTGACTCTAAGTTCCATAGAAATGGTGACCTATTTGGAGCAGAGGCGTGGTTTACCATATCAATGGAATGTAGACTCAGTGAATTTAGGGCTATGATTGTCGAGAGGAAACACAAAAAATAATGACAATGTTTCTTGAAATATACACAAATTGTATTCAAAACACAAAACATTTAGGCATTCGTGAAAATGGATTGTGATTTGATGAAAAGTTTGTTTACACCAGCTGTAAATATTTATTGGAGTGTGAAGATAGTGAGTCTGATGGGAAACATTTTGGTGACATTTGGGTAAACAGTGCAAACATTGATCATTAAATCTGCAGAATCTAGACCTTGAGAATCAATGGAAAATGATATTTAATGAAGACTGTATTGGTAAAAGACTCAAGTGACCAATATTTGATTGTATCGGTGGTTTTCTGTGATGGTCCTATAAAGCGTGGACTCTTAATGGCACCAGACCATTATCTGGGACTGTTAGGCACCATTTTGTAATGGTGGACAGGGAACTGATTTGGTATGTTGTCTGTATGGTTGTGATAATTCTGGATGTAATTTCTACAGTCTCTCTCTATATTGTTTATGTGAGTTCAGCATGCTTTCCCCCCATGTCACCTGGCCAGCATCCAATTTGTCAGCAATAAAAAAATAACTCATTTTTCTTTAAACCCTGAAATGTGTACACAGTCCTGGATTTCTGCTGACATATCTTACTCCATAACTCACAACAAATGGTGGTGTATAATTTTGAGTTTCTGTTTAAAGGGTCATAAATTGGAAACATAAGAAGTCTGAAGATTGAGAGGTAGATCTTGTTACATAAACCCCTCGATTAGACAATAGCTTTCTTGTTCAACAAGAGCAGTAAGCATCCAACCCGAAAAACTCCTCTTTCAAGTGTTTCGTGAAATGTTTGTGGGAAGAAACTTAATATTTTTTTCATCCATGGCGTTGTTTTTTCTAATTTTTGATGAAGAGAGGAACAAATTAAAGTATTACTTGGATGTTTCACTATGTTTTATAGTGATTCTATTTTGGAAACTTTCTTTTAAGCGATCTGAATGTTAATTCTAAGGATTATTACAAGAAGGTAATGTGTGTGAATCAGAGGGTTTCCCACACTCAGTTCTCATGCTCAGAAGCTGGATATACAACCGATATAAATTCATTTGTAATAACTTCTAATTATTAATTTATCATGAAGTTTGATAAAAATCAGAAAAAAAATCAAAGCGTTAAAATTTCATTCAATGTCGTTTACGTGTAGTTTAGATATGTGATGAATGAAAGTCCTCCCTGCAGGATTATACACCCAGTATTTAGGCATTCAGAATCCACATTGATTTGTGCATTGTGCTGCAAGCCAGAGTAAATTCTTACGATAGATCTTCTTCTATCTGCCTAGATGTTCTCCACAGTGCACCTTGATTCTATAGTAGATAGCTTAATTTAAAACTTGTGTGCTAATTTCCATGTGTCAAACTTTGACTTTTAGAGACAAGTTATCTTCCTCTAAATGCACAGTAGAGGTCTTGCATGAAAAGCTTTATCTAACAGTGAGAGAATTTCAAATGTCTTAAAAAAAACTGTGATTGGAGATTCTTAAAGGAGCAGTGAAATCCATTCTCAAGTATTGTTATACAAGCTGAAGTGAGAGTTTCCTTTGAGAGTTTCTCAGGAACTGGAAAGGAAATTTTAGCAGTGAGGAACCAGGAAATGATACACAATATCAGTGATTAGTGGAGTAAGACCAGCAGGGCTCCCCCAGTAAAGTGAAGGTCTCCTCTGTGTTAAACAGCTGGGTCTCATGTCATACTGGTTAAGATTGTCTGAAATCAGGCTAACTAATGTCTAAATCACATGGTAAGTATAGAGGGCAGGCCAGGGCTTTGTTCACATCCAACAAGGCTCTGTTCACATTCAATGCTTGGGACAGAGTGACTTACATGTGCAGTCTCAGATGTTGTTGTGGTACAAGTGTTTCTTCCACTTGATGCTGAGGAAATCGTGGAAGACGAAAACAAATAAATTTCCAGGATTTCCTTCAGCTTTATGTGTGTAATATTGACCTAAGATGTATTGATAACAGTTAATAGGCAAAACATGGAAGAATTTCTGAGATCATAAATCCCCAGAAATTGTCAGATCTAACAGGCTTAGGGTTTCTGATTAGAACAATGCTAGGAAATATTGTGAGCAGTTCTAGCATGAAATAAGGTTTGATATACAAGACAGGGACTTTACAGGAGAAATTTTACTTTGCCAAAGTTCTTGAGGCGTTTGACTTTCCAGGCCTGTACCTCTGTCATCAGTTGTAATATCCAGGCATTAGGAAGTGGAAATGGCAGACCTGGAGGGGAATGGTTAGTGATGATGGAGAGATCACTCCCCATTATCACCCAAAGCCTCCAGAATACATGCACTTGGAGCAATGTCAGCTTCCTTATTCAAATGTACTTAAACTTTACAACAGAGACTGGGGTTCTTATCATGTAACATTTACCAAATTAATGTCACCTAGAAATAACAGTTATACACATGCAGCTTTAATCTAACTTGTTGCTGAGTTTATTATGTTTCATTAAGTATATTTCTGCTAAATGCATTACTTCTGCATCAGTTAGCCCAAGAAAAGCATGATAGTTAATTTACTTAACACTTTTCAAATATACATTAGTATTCTGTTTGTAGTGAATTCACTGATCAATTGCTGTGAGGACTTGAGATATGTCTTGAATGCTAAGGTTCCATTGAGCTGAATGTACATCTAAGGCTTATGGGAAATGCTGGTAAATGGAGCCCCTTCTATAACAAATGATTGCTCAATTTTCCAGCAGCTAAAGTGTGGCACATTGATTTTAGTGCTCATTAAGCCGGGATATAGGTACAAAATAGTAGCTCTATTGATAGGTGGTCTCCAAGCAGAGGAAAGAGAAAATCTCCGATCAGACGGCATTTGTAGACACTTATAATGTAGAGGTCTGGAATCCAGGGCTCTTTTATGTTCTTTTTGTTGCAAGATGTGGTATCTTTATGTTGTTAAAATGCTTCATTATCTGCGCAATACTTTGTGATTTTTTTTTATGGCATTGAATTAAAGATTGCTAAAGCAGTATAGAATTTTCAAATAGATGCAGTTTAACTGTGTGTTTTCACTGACATTTTGTAGTCAGACTCAATTATCGTGATGTTCATAAAAGCTTCAGAATTGATTATGAAATCTTTTCATCTCGTTTGAAAAATAACAAATAAAATGGTTTGAGCTATTCCTTTTCATAAATAAGCAGTGGTAATCGTGGATAATGAGAAATTCAGGTTTCACGTCAGTACTCATTAACCTTGAATCAGAAGAGTTAGGCAATCCATTGGAAGTTCATTATGGTGAAGGCTATCTTTGATGGGTATTTCTTAATTTTGCTTCTGTAAACATATTTCATACATCACCAGATCAAGTTAAATACAAGCTCTCCACATCTGTATCCAGTCAGGGCTGTCCTTGTTCATGTCATGTAATATCTTTGTCATCTCTGAGGTCTGTCGTGTTGTGATGACTATCGGGGAACAGACAGGGGAGGATAACTCCTCCAGACAAGGCCCTGATCTGTGTCGGGACTGATCTTGGTGATAATTCTGGCCATTAATGCACTGCTTTCTGCAGAAGGGGAGTTTGTATAACATATGTTGTGTGTTTATTCAATCTCCCTGAGAAAATTTCCCTCAATGAAGAAAGATACCCCCAGAGAGAAACAGAGAATGCCCAGTGAGGTTAGATGTTAAATTGACAGTCAAGTATAATAAACAGATTGGCAGGCAGTTTAAGCTGATGATCCACGATATTAAAATATCATTGAAAAAATCTTTTATTCCAAACAATCGGTAAAATACGTCAAAATTACAATGTAGACTTTTTTCAAAATTTTGAAATCTTAAATTTATAAATTATCTCCAAATACAGATAACTTAAGTTTGGTAGAAGTTCTTATGTTATAGAAATCGAGCTTATCCAGAAAAAAAGCCAAGTAATTATTTGTAGAACAAACTAAACCTTTCTTCAACTGGAAAGTCATTTTTCTAGAATGAAAGTCTTGGCTTGACATGTTCTTAGAAGCATTTGCTAAGCCACTGGAATTGAAATAAAGTAGAATCCTGATAGATAAGTAAATGGATTGCTCTCTCATTGATTTTTCTCTTGCCTTGGAGCAGTGAGATTACTTCTGAAGAAATGATGTACTTCATGATAGAAATGAGACAGAGCTCTGACAAGCATAGCAGACAAAAACAGCCAAAGTGATGGAGCAACAGAAAATGTAAATACAGTTTCCCTGTTACAGCCCCCAAACAGCATTTGCACATTTTCTCTGGCAAACCTCGAAACCCAGTGATGGACAGTGATGAAAATAAAAGTTGATTGAATCCCAGAGTTTTGCAAGGCATTGTTCTGGCATCTCTAAAATTATTATCCTCCAGAGGTAATTGGAACAGAACAGGAAAATGATTGACTGGTCCATGTCAAACACAGGGTCCTATGGGACGTCTGATGTTACCAAACCTGAATTCATTGTACACCACTGAACGTCCACTTCCACGTGATGATAATGTCCCACGGGTTTGGATTGGTCAATAATTTGTCACTTTGAGTTAGCAAGTAGCTTGTATACCATGTAGCATAAATGAATCATAAACTACTGGAAAAAGAGTTTTCCCTTGATCTACTTGTAACTGAAAACAGCCAATATCTTATGTTTGAGAAAGTTATGACACATGGAGAGATAAATGGCCTCAGAGCCTGTGTATTTATAAACATTTTCTTGTATGTTTTCATCATTGAATTATGTCTAGCCATTTATCACTGGCTTGTTGTCATAACATCTATAATTCCAATATTTCTCCAGTTTAACAGACTTTAAGCATCACTCAATTCCTCTGCTGGACAAATGGCTACAGGGCAATTTGATATCCTCTGCTCATCCAAACAAACACAACCTTTAAAGTCGGGTTCACTTAATGACCCACGATAGAACCCATATGGACCAGCCAAGATCAGAGACCACGGAAACCAGTGATGGATGAAGCCTCGGCTAAATTTATAAACAAGAAAGTGTTTTCCTGTAAATACTGGTTATAATGCAGACCTGCATTAATTATACACTGGCAGTCGGTCAGTTGGAGCATTGTGGGGTAAGACAGTACCACACAAACAGTGTGGGCTGAAGTCGTTTGATGAGGGGAGTTTATTAGAAGAGTGTGTCACTATAATTAATTACAAGGCTGACACTAATTCTGGGCAGAGGTACAGTCCAATACCATGCTTGTTAAAGATCATTCAGGATAGGAGCATGGTCTCTGATTTAGTAGGGTACAACAATCATGGAAATTAACAGTCTCTTTGTTAGTGATTTCATATTGCAAGTCCAGGTTGGTTCATCTTTTCTTAATGTTTGCTGCTTATATCATCTGAAATTTACAGATGATGAAAATAATATTGGAAATTTTTCTTTGAAAGATTTTGCATTTAATTTCAAACAAAAGCCAGTTTTATAGATGAAGTATCATCATAAATTTCAAAGAAAGATAGAGGTTAAGGAGGGGGGGTACCTTTGCACTGCTCTGAAGTAGGTTATGGTTGTAATGTTAGAATACACTGTACTAGGAATGCTATGAATTATAGAAGTTATAGAACAGATCAAAACACAAAATTAGAAGCATAATTGAAATTAGTCTATAATTTTACTGTTTTTAATAAATTCATGAATTTGGGGAAGGAAGTGGGGGTTCAGGAAATGACCTTTAATGTCCAATTGCAGCATTGACTTTGAAAAGTTTTTTGGAAAACTTAATTTCTCTTTGTAGCCTACTTTGTGAAGTAAGTGCTGAAAAGAAGTTATAATTAATTAATGGACTTGGCCTTCATATGTAGAAAACACACTTTGTGGAAGGCCACAGGGAATTTAGTAATTTTATCGTGAAAGGCAAAGTGATTGTATTTCATGTAATCTGTGTGGATATTGATTTGGTCAGTCGTAGAGCTACGTAAATTGGTCTCCTTTTTTCAACCAGTATTTTTTTTTGCTCTGATACAAATGTTCTTTTGGAATGTAGATGTCTAACCAGTGCTTCGTTATAATTGAATCGTATCATTTCGTACGTGGACAAAACTTGTGTGTAGGCCCCAATCTGCCTCTCTGTATTGTTGAACGTATTGACTGAAGCCTGGTTTAACCAGAAAGTAGAGCTGATGGAAAAGCATTGATCAATTATAGTAATGAATTTGTACTTCAACTCCAAATCAAGAATCGGGGAGAATCGGTCAGAGAAATTAACGCTTGACTTGCCTTGATGTTTGGTGAGGATATAGGGTATTAGTTATCTGTTAATTCATTGCCGTTTGATTGGTATTTTAGTAGCCTATGTTTTGTTAGATCACATGCTCCAATCTCCATCAGACTATACAGCTATCAGAAGATCTGCACTTTTCACCTTGGAAATTGCAATGTTTCTTATTAAATGTAGACCTGCAGTTTATAGTGGTGTTTTTTGTTGGTGGTGTGTGGCCTCCTATCATCTGTGTGTTACAACAGAAAACAATGCAGCCATACAGACTGGCCATGATACCACTGACTTCTTAATGCACTCCAAATTAAAATAAAATAAGTACTTAGTTTGAACTTTTGTAAGGTTAGAAATTACATACCAAAAAATCATCAAAAATATGCATTTCGCCTCTTTAAATTTGATTCTTATCATCTTTATCTACTTACAGATGGAGTAACACCCAAAATGACTTGAATGACTAATGAGAGAGCTGAACTAGAAAATACAGCTATAGTTATAAATGCAGGTACAAACAGGCCCTGCGATGGACAGTAATTATAACTATAGACCAAAGGGTCAAGGTCAGTCACAGAGGAAAAGATGCCTGAAGGACAGTCGTATGAACAGTAGTCAGGGCAGCTGTTCATCTGATGAGGAATTCCATTCAGATGACAACTTACGACCTTACGAGGAGGTGAAGGTCGCGCACCAGGACAAAAAACTCAATGGGTTAGGTAAGTGTTTGACAGGAAAGTCCTTGTGTATAGTCATAACAAACATCTTAGACATGTAACTTTACTAAGTCTGGGGTCACCTCTTTACATGTAGGTCATGCTGGTCTCAATAGTAAGAATGTTAAGTGAGCATATTTAGTCATTGTCTAAATGCAGAGAATAAAGGAAGTGTTTTTATGGCTGGAGTCTGTGCTGTGTCGTACATGCCTGCCTTTTAATGCTGTTTGACTTTTACGATTTCTAAGAGCTCAGTTTCTATGATTGCTGGACCAGTAAAATCAGAAATGCTTGTCAGTCAGCTGACCTTAGAGTGCTGGTTTAATGGCCCGAGTGTGTAAGTTAGTGCTGGATTCTGACAAGTCGCAGGTCTTTTGATGGTCAGTACTAGCTTTTTATAGACCTTAGTCAATTTTCTGCCATCGTAAAACTGGTTTGGTTATGGAAGTTCAGGCATGCAGGAAATGTCATTTTCTTGTCTTGAGAAATGTTACAAGTTTTAGCAGCCTCTTCTGTCAGGTTGGACTACTATAACAGCAATTGCTGGCTCTTCTATGGTGTTAAATCCCCTTTTATTGACTCTGGGTACTTTACATTTGGGCTGTTAATCTATTTCAAATAACTTAGATACACATCATTCTAGTGATGCTTTAATTTCTTCACCTTGATTTAAAACCTGTGTTATTGATTGCTGCAGTAATTGGGCTTACAGAAGCAGAACCAATGTGATTCTGAGATTATTGCCAGCAATCAAATGTCTCCATTTCTGATGAAATAGAAGGGTCTTATGATGGAGATTTGAATTGGAAAATTTTAGACATGTCAGTCATTCTAATGGTCTTGCAGGCCCATAAACTGCAGTGGAGCCTAATTTGATTGTGCTGTTATACTCTGGAATTAATGTCCAATTGAATTAAAAAAATCCTTTTATGACCTGAAAGTGGGACTTAAATGTTATTTATTGTTATTGTCCATAGAAAAAAAAAACATGTCATTTTATCCAAATTTCATAATTATTAAAAGTTACAGAAAATCCCTAGATTGCTAAATTGATTTAAAAGTTTAAATAACTTCTGATTGTCTTAAAAACTCGGTTTTCAATGGATGGCATTTTGGAATTGATTCAGCGCCTGAAGCAAGATGAAGTACCTTTTGTAGAGGTATGACAGGAATTTGCTGTGGTCTGTGTTTATGTTGCCCCAGCCAACATCCCCCTCCCTGTTTGTGGAGGGACATGATCATGGCAAGATTAATGGCTGGAGGCTGCCAATATAACTACACCAAGATACCTGCCTTGTTTATACACCTGACCTCCATATCTACAGAATACAAGAAACCGGGATTAGATGATAGGTTTTTTATGGCCCCTATCAGGTGTGCTCATAATCAGAAATTCAGGGTTACAGACACATCATCTTAGCCTGGCAGGCTAGGATCATAGTCTATGTTAACATCAGGGTTTGGTAGTTATTGGCATGCAGGTCCATCAGCCATCAAGTCTTCATGAGCTATAAATCTGCACTGGTCCTATGCTTCTATGTGGATTCTACCTTTTAACTGATATTTTAAATATATTTCAAAAGATCTAATGGAAGATTATAAAGTATCATATTTTTCTTTTTGAAATCTGAAGAAAAATTTCTTAATAACTTTTTATAACTGTTGACATTTTTGTATGGCATTGACCTTTGACCTTATGTCACCAAATCTGAACTTTCTAATTATAAAGTGAAGTGATGATTTACTCCACAAGAAAAGTTCTTTTTTATCTTTTCTCTGCAGCAATAATTCACAACACTTCAGAGTTTGATCAATTTGTTTTTTAGTGACATGGCCTATTATGATGATAGCAGTTAAGATCTCTTTTCTGTCTTTGTTTTTTTTTTCCAAAGGATGCTTCAAGCAATTACTCTGGGTGTTACAGAGATGAACTGAGGTGATAGTCAAGTTTTAAATACAGATAGGGCTATCACCATTTTCACGTAATTAGGGCCGTTTTCTTTCTCGGTGATAAGGTGTATTGTTGGGAGCCTGTGAGCTTTGGTTAATGTCTGCAGCCTCCTGCTATCTGTAATGACATTGGTATATCATTTATAAAGATTTACGCTCCAACGATGGTCACAATTAAAAACAATAAACCTCTTCGTATAAAATGGTAAACACGCACATTAAGAATTCATTGCTGTTGTATTGATTCTGCCTCTGATGTTGGAGTGGAGAGGAGAAAGCGTTCAAGATGAATTTAGAAAGGAACATTTAGGAGTATACTGATAAAGAAGTAATAGACCATGTTTTCAGTAGAAACAAGCTGCTGGCAATTTGACTGTAATCTTTGTATCTATTGAAGCAATGTGACATTGATTTTGCATCAAGAAAACATATTTCGAGAAAGCCATGAAGAAAATTGGTTAATATACACTCTTGTTTTTGGCATAAACTCTCACAAATTATTTATGAAATGAGCAGATAATATCGTACAATTTCTGTTTTGGAAGGTTTATTAGTCCATACTGTAAGACATTTCCAACAGCTGATGAATCAAATTCTTTAGAGAAGCAAGTCACTGAGTATAATACAATTAAAAACTGTAGATACTGGTGAAAAGAAATTGTTTTTCGCAACCAATAAATATAATATCATGTTGAGATGATATGCAACCAATAGATGTTTTGCGATTTAACATTGAATATTTTGAAGGGTTTTTGCTAAGTAGATTTTAATTGACTCGGAGATTGTGATAACGTGATGGATGTCCCTGGAATACAATGTAGGAATGCATTGTGGATATTGTCCTAGAACAGATTTTTGAATGCTGGCGACAGCAGATTTTGTTGGGGACATCATCAGAGCTGAGATTGGGTCGTCCAGAGAGATGAAATGATAACGTATTCCATATTCCCTACTCCGATGTTCATTGTTATAGCTCCATTGTCTCTCTCTGTTGACACAGTCTGTTGGGAACACTGCAATCTGAGAAAACTCTTCCAATCTCATTTCAGGCTCTCTGTTTTCAATGCCAGCATTAGTCCATGTAATTAATTACTAGTAGCCTAGCACTAACTACTAACTACTTAGTCACTAAGTGTTAAATTACAAATTAGGAAATTATCTGCTGGAGAATTTGGTCACAAAACTGAGAATGAAATAAGTTCTACATGGAGTCATATGCATGTTTTGTTAATAATGCTATGTCATGACTTCTAAGTTTTTATTTGAAAATTGCTAAATAAATTCAGTCTGTAATATGAGGGCCTGGTTTATGTCTCTCAGACACTACAGTGAGATTCTGGCCGAGATCAAAGAAAGACAACTCTATTTGTTTTACCCTTGTTTTGCTTGCATGTTATTTGTGATCCATCTGTTCATTTTCAATTATTATTTTTAATCATCATCTTTGTCATTTTCACTCTGCTGCATCCAAATATTAAAAGTAGAGACATTCCTTTAAATTGTTTGTAACAGTTCATTTTATTTTCCTGACAGAAATATAACAGTTTGATGGTAATGATGATGAATTTTTATTTTTTTGTTTGTTTCCTGTCTCTTTAGTTTGCTTTATATCTGTTTATAAAGGTCTAACACCTGAAGAGCATGTTGAGCTAACAGCCATGGACCAAAAAGTTCACATGATGTGTTCCAAAAATAACAACAAAACCCCTCGCTTCTACACATACCGTGAGGGGTCAGAGGGGGAGGAGTCTGAACAGAATCTCTCGGTGTCCACTAAACATGCCTCCCTAAGTGTCAATCACCAGGGGTCACAGTGCTCAATTTCATCCAATGAAATGGACAATATGCATTCTATGCGAAATGAAGTTGTATCCAGGTCAGATTCTGACCCCGACAACCAAAATCACCACATTAACTCACCGCTTGGCCAAAATAAATTCCATTATGCAGGTAACAGATTTTACACAAAATATTTATACTGTAGATTCCCTATTTTTCATGAGTACTTTTTATCACGAAAGAGTTCTTCAACGTCAAATCGCTAGAATAATAGTTTGAGAATGGACAGTTGATCATGAAATTTGACAGATTTCAGTACCAAAAAAGAATAAGTGAGTAATTTTATTTTGCAAGTGTATATTCTCTTAAATTTTACAATAATAAATTCCATGCGTATATTAAGGAATCTACAGTACTAAAAATATATGCACTAGTCTAAGAGTGATTTAACTTGATGAAATACACAAAGTAAAACAAAAAAATATTTGCTTCATGATATAAAGGGAGAAGATAATGTAAGCATTTTCGAATTTTTTTTTTAGGTATAAAATAAGATCCCAGCAGTCTTACTTTAGTATGGTTTTGATAGAGTTAGTGATAGATTCATTTGCCTGAGAGCTCCGGTAAGGCTAGTCCAGAGTGGTAAAAAATTTGCATGACATTCCCTCATCATACTGCTTTGTGCCTGTTTTAAAAACATGGAGAGGGAAAAAGTGGTCCAAGTCTTCTCCCTAGTTAATAGTTTGGGCTGGCCGTTTCATAGAAAACTCGAGCACTGGCAGAATGACTTGTGACATGCAAGGACTGCTAAAAGAAAATACAGTAGAGTCAGAAATATTGTACCACTCAATGCAGCTAGGAAGATAGGTGCCAGGAATGGCTTATCCCATTTGTAGAAGTGAATACCTCTGACATAAAGGGTAATTTTGTTATGGTCCCAACCACTCTATAATTTCATTGATATACATCTGTTGATATGAAACCTTATTACAAGTATTGACAACTGGGTTGATGGATGGGGTGAGAAACTGATGATGGAGACTGTAGTCATCTCAGCTCTGGCACAACGGGCCTGATAGATCTGTATTATCAGAAGTGGCTGTCAGAACTTGGACAGTCCAGACTGACTGACCAATCCCGGGGTTTGTTGTCTCCAACTTTGACAGCCAATCAAACTAAAGTATTGCTTTATATCACACAATGACAGCCAATCTTTGATAGGTATATGTGTTTGAGATATATTACAATATCACAAATGTGACATTTCATCAGTTAAAGTGTGTTATAAGAGGGTTTTTTTTAAACTTGGGATTAAATAAGCTCAGTATTGCATGATAAGAAATGATACTTTGACAGTCAGGCATTAAAACCTTGTACTATATATATATTATTTAAAATTTTCAGTAAAATTAGAATTCAGACAATTATCTAAGTCACTAAAAGTTGTGCATATTTGCCTTATTAAAGTTGTAAAAGGAGAAAACAAAGGAATAAATTGTAATAACACTGGAGTGACTGACCTATACCCAAACACAGGGTCTGGGAAATTGGTGAAAGTGTGAGTAGGTTGTATTGATTTAGGAAACAGACATGTTGATTTCCATAAATAAGAAGAAAATGTCAGCTTTTCTTGAACAACAGCCATTTCTAACAACTCATCTCTTTGTTTGCACTACAAGGCAAATTGGAAATGTTATTTTTGTGTCCCATAGGACTAAGTATGGTGAAATATCCATCAAATATTGCAAATAAGGCAGTCATCTCCTTGCTGAAAAAGAACTATTTGATGGGCTGCAGTCAGTTGATCGAGTGAAGTCTATACACACTGTGATGGCCAGACTAAATCATTGTCTGATTGGTCAAGATTCACAGAAATCTACAGAAAGTATTCATTGCTTTGTCTGGTCCATTTAGAGATGTGTGTCTCTCAGGTCTGTTCCTTGCTTTAGTTAATTTTCTCTCCTGGTTGGCTCCAGAGGCAGAGGCTTTTATATAGACGTCAAGTGAAGAGTTGATATAGAGATGTCAAGCCGTGGCATGATGGGATAGATTGTATTGGGGACTTGTGATTGGTTATCAGGATTTACATGGTGATGGAAGGAATTGATCTGGGATAGCTGAACTTGGGACCTTCTCTGTGATTGGTATTAGTTCTGATATCAGAGTAAACATCAGAACCGAAAAAAATGTTTTCCTCCACACATTTGCTTAATAGTGATAGTCTGGATAATTTGGACATGCTGTCCACAAAGTTCCATGGTCAGTGGTTCTTGATAAGATGATATGGACTGTGATGATCACTTTTGTTAATATTGATCACTTTTGTTAATATTGTGCATATCAATGTTTTTAAAATTATTTTTCTTTTAATATTGATATTTGATTTTTTTTTCTTTGTTGGAATATCTACATTTCAGAAATCATTTCAATTTAAAAAAAAAAGGAAAAAACTTTTATTTTTGATTATCAAAAGTCTCCTAAATATTATTTGTAACACCAAATGTTGTTAACTTTTCACTTTGAAATCTTTCAGCTACAGCACCAGGGGGTTTACCACCCTGTTTTAATCCCCCTCCACCACCCCCACCCATAGAAGACATTCCACATCAAACGACAGTGCCACAGAGACTTAACAGGTGTATGGGGCCGTCGTATCGGGGGACCTACTCGGACGCCGACATGTGTCAATGTCGCGGCCACTTTGTGGACTCTAACACTGCGTTACTACACAATCACCACAGTATAAGGGGACATTACTCAGACAATGAGAACCCCTATCATAGGGGACACTCGTGCTCAGACAGTGAACATTATCATCAAGTGAGACCTTGTGTGTATTCGGGGGAGGAGAGTGATTTTGAACCCCATTATTTGGAGCAGACTGCCTCAGGCAATGTCTTCATTCCAGGTAGGTTGACTCATGATGTTGATAGAGAAATAGCAGCTTAAAATGAATTTCAGTACCAACCTCTGTATAATATACACATTCTTGGAATGGCTTTGTTTTAGATAAAATTACAAATAGTAAAAATACTTTATTTCTACATAAATCTATTAGTGCAATCAATATCAATAGGCCTTTTTAAAAAAAAAAATGGTGTAAGGCGGGACAATTTAAATAGAGACAGAAGTGGGACTTGTAGCACTTAAATTTGCGGAATCGCCTTAGGTGTTTATGCAAATTATCATGCAAGCCACTCGATTGATCACATCATAAAACCAAAATATTAGACAATATTTCTTTAAATACATATTAAGCTGATTATTTTATAGATTATAAATTCATGCCATGATTTTTTTTATTGCAGATGGACAACCTCGGTTTCCACGCACAGTGCCAAGGTCAGGGTCAGTGCCAATGTCAAGGTCAGGAGAGCTAGTCAGTCCACAACCCATCAGACCCCAGTGTTCTAACACAGTCCCCAGTCACTTCCTTAATGGGGAGCACCACAATTCAGAGAGGTAGGGATATACTCTGTAAACACCCCCTCCCCACTTATATACCATATCGTGAAAAAAATTAGTTAAAAAATCATAAATTTTAATCACCAGATATATGATGACCAACATATTTTACATTTTGAATTGGTGTATTATAGTTGACAATTTCCTTTTTATTTATCTCATGTAAACCACACTGTTTTTTGATGGTTCCAATTTAAGAATAGAGCTACAAGTGACAAAAATAGGGTAGTTATTATATGGTGACTGGAGAATCCATTTCTTACAGAGAAATTCTGCCGATCTTTATCCTTAAACGTTCGAGTATTTTCCTTTTCTGTAATGATACAGAGTGAATCATAAAATAAAAAGAGATTTTGAACTCTGATATGCACCGTTAGAGGTTAGGGTGACGGGGAAGAGATGCATTATATGTGACAGGAGACAGAACTCTGCTGTTACACAGACAAGATAATTCAATCTTCCAAGCATTTTGTTTGATATTTTCCTATTTATTAAGTTCTCTGCTGTAAGGTTCCGTGACCATGCTGTATATATCACCGGGAATGCTGGAAGGTAATAGGATTATACCCTGACGCCTATAAAAATAATTTACTGTTATGTGTCGGATGTCAGTTCATTGGCATCAGAGGAGACAAGATTCTACCCTCAAATAGAGGTTCCTTAGATTCAGAGCATTTAGAGGCCTCCATATTAGGTTAAACCTGACAGCTTTAAATGTGTACGTAAACTGTCTTTGGTGCAGAATCCAACTAAACTGGCATTTGTTACTTAGAGAGAAATTCAAATTCGAGATAGAGTTTCAGTAAATAGGAATTAAAAAATGCAGTCTAGAGTGATTTCCCTTTTTAGCTCACCTGAGCCGAAGGCTCAAGTGAGCTTTTCTGATCACATTGTGTCCGTCGTCCGTCCGTCCGTCCGTCTGTCCGTCTGTCCGTCTGTCTGTCCGTCCGTCCGTAAACTTTTCACATTTTCGACTTCTTCTCAAGAACCACTAGGCCAATTTTGACCAAACTTGGTACAAAGCATCCTTGGGTGAAGGGAAATTTAAATTGTTAAAATGAAGGGACATATCCCCTCGCAAGGGGAGATAATCAAGAAAAGACAAAAATAGGGTGGGGTCATTAAAAAATCTTCTTCTCAAGAACCACTGGGCCAGAAAAGCTGAAACTTATGTGGAAGCATCCT
>PRKT01000048.1:1540920-1570202 GCA_003671525.1 Saccostrea glomerata
GAAATATATAGGAAAAATCTTTGAAAATCTTCTTCTCAAGAACCACTGTGCCTGAAAAGCTGAAACTTATGTGGAAACATCCTGGGGTAGTGTAGATTCTAAATTGTTCAAATCAAGACCCCCGGGGATTGGGCGGGGCCACAATGGGGAATCAAAGTTTTACATAGAAATATATAGGAAAAATCTTTGTGGATTTCAAATTGTCTAAATTATGATCAGTGGGGTAGGGTGGGGTCACAATATGTATTACAAGGGGTAAATCTAGTAAAGTACAGAATTGTCAAAGCTTCTCAGGTGAGCGATGTGGCCCATGGGCCTCTTGTTTAATAATTGACTTGCTGAGTCTTCCATCACCTCTGGATATAACGAGTGGGAGTAGAGTTACAGTAAAATGTTCACCAGAGAGATGTCCCATTCAATTAGTTTGTTATACATGGATTCGTAGGCTCTCTGGGATAAACGACCAGTATATGGTTTCTGGAAATGGGTGTTGAAGAATTAGACAGCAGTATATCTTGCCTGGCTTTAGTCATTGGATGAGAAAAGGGCTTGGTGTAAAATGCGGAGGATGGAGTCTCCACAATGACTCCAAAATGGAGGGTCAGAGAGTGCAAGGGGTGGAGCTTCTTGTGTCAATTTTAATACATGCACTAACTTACACACTCGGGCCATTAAACCAGCACTCTAAGGTCAGCTGACTGACAAGCATTTCTGATTTTACTGGTCCAGCAATCATAGAAACTGAGCTCTTAGAAATCGTAAAAGTCAAACAGCATTAAAAGGCAGGCATGTACGACACAGCACAGACTCCAGCCATAAAAACACTTCCTTTATTCTCTGCATTTAGACAATGACTAAATATGCTCACTTAACATTCTTACTATTGAGACCAGCATGACCTACATGTAAAGAGGTGACCCCAGACTTAGTAAAGTTACATGTCTAAGATGTTTGTTATGACTATACACAAGGACTTTCCTGTCAAACACTTACCTAACCCATTGAGTTTTTTGTCCTGGTGCGCGACCTTCACCTCCTCGTAAGGTCGTAAGTTGTCATCTGAATGGAATTCCTCATCAGATGAACAGCTGCCCTGACTACTGTTCATACGACTGTCCTTCAGGCATCTTTTCCTCTGTGACTGACCTTGACCCTTTGGTCTATAGTTATAATTACTGTCCATCGCAGGGCCTGTTTGTACCTGCATTTATAACTATAGCTGTATTTTCTCCTTCAGCTCTCTCATTAGTCATTCAAGTCATTTTGGGTGTTACTCCATCTGTAAGTAGATAAAGATGATAAGAATCAAATTTAAAGAGGAGAAATGCATATTTTTGATGATTTTTTGGTATGCAATTTCTAACCTTACAAAAGTTCAAACAAAGTACTTATTTTATTTTAATTTGGAGTGCATTAAGAAGTCAGTGGTATCATGGCCAGTCTGTATGGCTGCATTGTTTTCTGTTGTAACACACAGATGATAGGAGGCCACACACCACCAACAAAAAACACCACTATAAACTGCAGGTCTACATTTAATAAGAAACATTGCACTTCTAAGGTGAAAAGTGCAGATCTTCTGATAGCTGTATAGTCTGATCGAGATTGGAGCATGTGATCTAACAAAACATAGGCTACTAAAATACCAATCAAACTGCAATGAATTAACAGATAACTAATACCCTATATCCTCACCAAACATCAAGACAAGTCAAGCGTTAATTTCTCTGACCGATTCTCCCCGATTCTTGATTTGGAGTTGAAGTACAAATTCATTACTATAATTGATCAATGCTTTTCCATCAGCTCTACTTTCTGGTTAAACCAGGCTTCAGTCAATACGTTCAACAATACAGAGAGGCAGATTGGGGCCTACACACAAGTTTTGTCCACGTACGAAATGATACGATTCAATTATAACGAAGCACTGGTTAGACATCTACATTCCAAAAGAACATTTGTATCAGAGCAAAAAAAAATACTGGTTGAAAAAAGGAGACCAATTTACGTAGCTCTACGACTGACCAAATCAATATCCACACAGATTACATGAAATACAATCACTTTGCCTTTCACGATAAAATTACTAAATTCCCTGTGGCCTTCCACAAAGTGTGTTTTCTACATATGAAGGCCAAGTCCATTAATTTATTACAACTTCTTTTCAGCACTTACTTCACAAAGTAGGCTACAAAGAGAAATTAAGTTTTCCAAAAAACTTTTCAAAGTCAATGCTGCAATTGGACATTAAAGGTCATTTCCTGAACCCCCACTTCCTTCCCCAAATTCATGAATTTATTAAAAACAGTAAAATTATAGACCAATTTGAATTATGCTTCTAATTTTGTGTTTTGATCTGTTCTATAACTTCTATAATTCATAGCATTCCTAGTACAGTGTATTCTAACATTACAACCATAACCTACTTCAGAGCAGTGCAAAGGTACCCCCCCTCCTTAACCTCTATCTTTCTTTGAAATTTATGATGATACTTCATCTATAAAACTGGCTTTTGTTTGAAATTAAATGCAAAATCTTTCAAAGAAAAATTTCGTATTCTAACATTACAACCATAACCTACTTCAGAGCAGTGCAAAGGTACCCCCCCTCCTTAACCTCTATCTTTCTTTGAAATTTATGATGATACTTCATCTATAAAACTGGCTTTTGTTTGAAATTAAATGCAAAATCTTTCAAAGAAAAATTTCCAATATTATTTTCATCATCTGTAAATTTTAGATGATATAAGCAGCAAACATTAAGAAAAGATGAACCAACCTGGACTTGCAATATGAAATCACTAACAAAGAGACTGTTAATTTCCATGATTGTTGTACCCTACTAAATCAGAGACCATGCTCCTATCCTGAATGATCTTTAACAAGCATGGTATTGGACTGTACCTCTGCCCAGAATTAGTGTCAGCCTTGTAATTAATTATAGTGACACACTCTTCTAATAAACTCCCCTCATCAAACGACTTCAGCCCACACTGTTTGTGTGGTACTGTCTTACCCCACAATGCTCCAACTGACCGACTGCCAGTGTATAATTAATGCAGGTCTGCATTATAACCAGTATTTACAGGAAAACACTTTCTTGTTTATAAATTTAGCCGAGGCTTCATCCATCACTGGTTTCCGTGGTCTCTGATCTTGGCTGGTCCATATGGGTTCTATCGTGGGTCATTAAGTGAACCCGACTTTAAAGGTTGTGTTTGTTTGGATGAGCAGAGGATATCAAATTGCCCTGTAGCCATTTGTCCAGCAGAGGAATTGAGTGATGCTTAAAGTCTGTTAAACTGGAGAAATATTGGAATTATAGATGTTATGACAACAAGCCAGTGATAAATGGCTAGACATAATTCAATGATGAAAACATACAAGAAAATGTTTATAAATACACAGGCTCTGAGGCCATTTATCTCTCGATGTGTCATAACTTTCTCAAACATAAGATATTGGCTGTTTTCAGTTACAACTAGATCAAGGGAAAACTCTTTTTCCAGTAGTTTATGATTCATTTATGCTACATGGTATACAAGCTACTTGCTAACTCAAAGTGACAAATTATTGACCAATCCAAACCCGTGGGACATCTCATCACGTGGAAGTGGACGTTCAGTGGTGTACAATGAATTCAGGTTTGGTAACATCAGACTCCCATAGGACCCTGTGTTTGACATGGACCAGTCAATCATTTTCCTGTTCTGTTCCAATTACCTCTGGAGGATAATAATTTTAGAGATGCCAGAACAATGCCTTGCAAAACTCTGGGATTCAATCAACTTTTATTTTCATCACTGTCCATCACTGGTGCATCAGTCAATTATATGCTATTCTGTATTCAGAACGGAGCATTTGCTTCACTATTAATCCCCCCTCATTTCCTTTCTTCTCTTATCGTTTAGCATTTATCTGTTTAAAATTTGATTCCAATCTCCCAGGGGTACTCAAATTCTGCAGTTTGTAAAACCTGTGAGCAGAGTTTTTATCCAATGAACTCTCAGATAATCCTCTGGCTTTTTATGAATTCATTTCCTGGGCCAAAATGTACAGGGGACAAGCACTGCTCATTTCATTGCATTTTCTGTGATTGTTTCACAAAGATTGGACACTTTGACTGGTGCCACAATATTGCTGACTTTTTGTCTTTGTAATTGTAGAATCTGACAGTTCATTTTTCTTGTATTTAATTTCAGACCTAGATTTATTCATGGCATTTTGGTCTCTGACTGGAAATATGAACAAAGAGTGTCCAATTAGATGGAATTAATGGCAGCGTAGCTGTTATGTAAATAAGGGACAGAGAATCAGCATCAGAAATCTCACAGATTCCTTTTAATCCTGAACACATTCAATTCATTTTCTCCCGATACATTTATTTTTTTGGTTGGTATTTTTTGGTTGTTATGGTCTGTTGTTATTGATGGGGTACCAGAAATGTCTTTCACTGAGTGCTGTAAATGGTCAGATGTTCTCGTTATTGTGGAGTTATTGTGCAGATGCCGCAGTTAAAACCTTACTGTTGTCAGGCTTTTATTGAAGTTTCATTGAAATGTTCAGGAAATCAATTAACATTGTTACATTTATGTCTCTGTATTTGCATGTTGTATCAAGACTCCATTTCTCTCTTTAGCATTGTAACCAAGATTCTGTGCCATTCTGTTCAGATACACAGCTGAGTTCCGTTACAGTAGAGATGGTTTGCCGGTATATCGATAGTTTTGTCAATAAAATGCTTGTCTATGTAACTCAGCAATTGATTAGGGCCGCTGGAAGTACACACATTACAATTAAGTTCTGTTACTTTTATTCCATTTTAGTGGAATTTTTGAAATTGATTACTGAAACATAACTCCTCAATTAATGCATTTGGTAGACAAAAGGTGTCAGGATTGTTTAGAGAAGACCATTCCCAGCAAATGGACAGCAAACTCTGATCACTTACTGAACAATTAACTGTAGTGGAACTATTAAATCAGACAATGCCTACCTCTGATAGCAGGCTTTAATGGGAGAAAATATAACTATGGACATTATTTTTCTGTAAAAGCGCAATCAAACTTCTTCAGTAATTACTGCTTTCAAATGCTTTTTCACAGTCGAAACAATTGACGATGATGTCACTAATGCAGATGTCTGTAAAGCATGCACACGAACAAAATCCAATATTGCCGATTCTGACCACAAAACGAGAGCTGTGAATCGGTATTTTATACTAATAACACTGTTTTTAATAGTTCCCGAGGACATTTTATTTTTTTGTGGAGACAAAAAGGTGTTTTACTAATTTGCATAGAAAATGTTTTGATCAAAATTGTTCCCAAACGTTTGATGGAGGATTAAGAAGATGTGAAATTTCCAGAAGCGTATTTTATTTTGAGTGACGAGTTTTTTACCGCGGAGAATCGAGGGTTGATCAGCTGTCACAGTTTGGTCACCTCCGAGATTGAACAGTTTACTTCTGATGCTTGACAGAGGTGTCTGGAGACCTGGTACAACTCTCTGGCTTGATTAATTGACGAGAGTGTGATTAAACTTTTCTGGACGTTTCCTTTACAGGCAGGCCTTTCTACCGCACGGTCAGTGTGGATACCCCGCCAATATGACATCACCACCCCGCTCTCACGACTGCGGCTACACAAAGTTTGGCAATACTCCCCACTACATGAAAAAGAAGTTAAAGAGATGGAGCTGGAAATGGGCTGCCTTAATTCTAGTCATTATCTGTGTGGGACTTCTGGCTGCCACCACATATTTTGCAGGTATGTTCAATTAAAATGATTTCTTTTTATGTGGCTCTGGAAGAAAAAGATATTTTTGACTACAGTGGGGAGCAGACTGCTACTTGACTATATTTCTGATTGTATATTTATGATTGCATTTATTTTCATTTTAGTGTTTAGAAAACTTGGAACAAAATTAAGTCTTCAGCAACATCTTGTTGATTGGCATCCTTCATAATGATGTCTTTCTATCCCAATCTCATCTTCTTGAAAATAAGATAGAAAACATATTTGTTGCTTTGCAAAAAGCTTGTATGTAGAGTATGTAAAAGAAAGGAAGTACTGTAAATGTATTACATTTAGCTGCCTATTTTTAACGCTTTTCATTGAGGGAAACTTCCTCCAATTCGCTAAATGTCTTGCACATATATACATAAATAAGATTATTGAGAAATGCTCTAAATCAAATGTGTGCTAACTTTCAAAAAATCAATTTATGCGAAATAGTGTACATGCTAGATATAATACAGTTACAGTATTCACTGGCTTTGAGGAACATCATTTTGTTTAAATTCTTTAAGGTATCCGATCCATATTAGCCTCAGATTCAATGGAATGGAATGCATAATAGATATGTATGGGCTTAATACTCAGTGTAGTTAGAACTAATTTTCATCTTTTAGTATCAGAATGTAAGAGTGGGACATGTCCTAATTTATGATCTTTTCCTGCCCTTGACGAGTTATCTCCCTTTGATTTTACTCAATAAAAATTAATTTTAAAAAATCTGTCTGGTAAAAAAATTATTTCGCATTGTTTTTCTATTCCCAATGATCAAATACATCTTTCCACCACAGCATTTATACATCTTTCCACCACATCATTTTTTGATATTTGAAGTATTTATTTGTTTATCTTAAAAAACTTACTTCCTTCCATAGACTTCAGTGCAATCTTCAATAATTAATTTCTGCTTAGGTAATAACATTTTTGAAAATTTCTCTTGGTAAATCCCTTTCTACTTTAAACTGCTTTAAGATAATATCAGGATATTTCACAAACAAATGATATTTAAGGTTAGAAATTTTGGTCCTTATATGGGTCGGATACCTTAATTGTCACCAAACACTTACAAGTAGAGACTTCTCTTTTAAAAAAAATATTAACCTAACACTGAAGATTTATTGAACAGCTCTTCAAATGACATGCCACTGTCATTTTTGCAAATTTACTTACATTTTAAAAATTTAGCATATTCAAACAAATTTCTCTCATCTTAAGGGTTAAGTTTGTTCTTGAAAGCTACCTGAATTTATTGATGATGTTTAACTTTTGGATAATATTATGATGTTATGAAGTTTAGAGTTCTTAAGAAGGGGTAAGCTAGGTTAAATGATTAGAAAAGTGAAGGCAAATTAACTGTTCAATATCAAAAAAATGCTGGCCAAATAACATACACTAACAAAAAAAAAAAATGTCGAAGAACACAATATTTTGTAGAAAGGAAAAATTGTTTCTTTGACAATAAACAGACCTGTTGGCTACATTGACTTTTCAAAAAAGTTTTGGTCAGATCAGTGTACATGTATTGAGGTAGGTTTTACTTCGACTAAGATACAACACGGGCCTTTAATTCCACCATTGATTGAAGCTTTTCTCTTCCTTCATCAACAAGTGTTTTTCAACTTCTTCCAATTATTTCTTCTCTTGGGAAGAAGCAACAAGATGATTTCCTTGGCGCGGTCCCGATGGTGCCGTTTTCTGACGGTGACCGATGAAGACTGTCAGTCAAGCCGAGAGAATCTATTGTTTACCAGGAATTGTGCCGCAATTGTCAGGGCTCGTCAGTAGATGTAGGATCAGAGTGTCACATGACCCATCAAACAACGTTCTCCACGGACCAATATTTATTGTACTACTGAATTATTTCGATTGAAAATGTAATTTGAATTGAAATTTTACGAGATAAATGGGACTAAGACAGACCATAAATTGTAGAACAATATATTAAATGCATATTAATACAAGGCTTCTTGCTGGCTCTGTCCAAGAGTAAAAAATATTAAATTATCGCAAGGTCTCGACAAACAGAGAATCGATCAATACATTAACTTAAAGTCTTGCATTTTTCCGTGAGCTTTGCTATGAGGATGCAGTGTTTTACATCAATATCCATGCAGTCTGTTTTTACAAAGTAGCAACTTCAATAAAATTTTATGCATTCCCTGTTCAAACAGTGTGCAGAATTGTTGAAAGTGTGAAATTCGCATGACAAATATTAATAAATCCTCAATAGATCTTGTCGCCCAACAGTCTTGTCATAATTATCAATTTTCTAAGAGACAAGCCTCTCTACTTTACTATAGTTATGATTTTTATTTACATGTACTTTCAGCTCATTTGACGTTTGAGAAAAATGAGAAAAAAGAGGAAGTACCTGGTGCCTTAAACCACACAGGTGTGTGTAAAAGTTAATCAAAGTACTGAAAGTAAACAAAGCTAGTACTTTTCTAGTACCCTATAAGTAGAATTTTAAGCAAGGATTTAATTTTGGCATTGTTAGCGAGGGTCATGAGATTGCTGAAATTGAATACCCCTAAAAATTAATTGCATTTTATTTGTAATAGCTGCATTTATAAGCATTTTAAATCGCTAAAATAACCTCTCGCTAAAAAAAATAACCAATTTTTAAGGAGAAATTGCCAAATTTGCGTCTCGCTAAAATTTCTACTTATACAGTATTATTGATGTTTGGAAACTCAGTAAATTTTGCAAACAAATTATGTCATGAAAGCAAAGTTTTACATAAATAACATGGAATCATACGTTTATTAGTTAAACCTCTATAAAATAGAGACATTTTACAATCTGCCTTATCTGTATGTCCCTCCTGTTCTTACAGTTTTAAAGTTCACCCAGACTCCCTTCCACCTAGACGGTAGTAGACCCACCTACACAACAATTCCTCCTCTAACCCTGTGGCAGACGTACTTCAATCAAAAAGATTCCAAGTTTGTCAAGTTTGATTTCACCATTCCAAGCAGCGCTCGCCTGGCGATCTACGGCAGACGGAACTTTCCTCCGACCATTGCTCAGTTTGATTTCTACCAGGTGTATGATGGGAGTACCATTAAAGACCCTTCAGCTCAAACAATGAGGGATAGGGTGAGTTACCAAATTTTGATGAGTATTTAAAGCATACAAGATTTTTAGTTTGAATGTTAACTTTATCAAAAGTGTGCATTTAAGAATGATAGACTGTAGCTTTACAGTATAGCCTTGTTAATCCAGGTGCTTCACATTATGGATGAAATGTTAGCAACAAAGTATATTTATATATTTACCAAGTATGTTTCAGAAATCCAGATGCTTCTTTAATCTGGACAATTTGCCCCACAGAGAACTCAAGTGTCCTGATTAAAGAGGCTAGACTGTATTATTAGAATAGGGCTGTTGAAATTGTCTTCAATGCTGAAACATGAGAGAAACTGAGTTTGTACTTTTTTATTTTCCAGTATAAGCGATCCTTACCTGACAAGCAGACAGCGCTGGTACAGATGATGGAGAAGGGCAAGTGGTACATTACAATATACAATGATCGGGATCAACCCCAGGAAATAGGGGTCTCCAGGACCACCATCGGTAAGGCAGATTACAATGTTAATAAAACAGGACTTAATCTACTTAAAAATGTCAGCATTGATTATAACAATATCTGTTTACTTTGACAGACTCTATGGGATCGAGCTGTGAGAGGGACTGTTTTGGACATGGACTCTGTGATAACCAGGGGAGGTGTCAGTGTTTTAATGGATACCGCGGACCATACTGCTCAGAACGTAAGATCTCTACATATAGAACAGTGAACCTAGTTTATTTTTCATTAGTATTTTAATTTGAAATTTAATCCCCCAGACAACTTTAGTTCTCCGATAATTTTTGTAATTCCTTCAACATATTGATGGAAAACAGTAATAAAATTGCTCTTCAGACCTTTTGTTAGAAAAATGCTGAATATGAACTTTTGTCTCCATATTATCATGTAAGCCAAATTAAGTTTAGAGTTAGATAGTTAAATCTTTGCTTAAAACATATAAAAATGTCGGAACCCAAACATTTGTTGACGTACATTGAGGCCCTGATTTACAAATTTCAATTTTCTTTGTCCCAAATTTAGCATGAATTTAAGTCTATACATGGCAGAAATTCAATCAGAATTGATCTCTGTGTGAAATATTACCCATCACAGAAAATACTTTTTAAAAAGAGAGAGAGAATTCCCTGATCCAATAATGTGTCATAATTATCAATCTGCCAAATCACATGACTATCCTCCAGGGCCCCTCTCATCCCAGCATTCTCCTTTTTTAGCCCCACAGTAATGTTACTTGTTGAAGAACATCAAAGGTAGTCTACTCCATGTAGAGGGATATGTAATGAGCAAATCAAGTTAATTTAATACGCTGTGATTCATAGGTGTTATAATGAATTACTGGGGTATTGGAGCATTATTGGGTTTTGATTGATGTGATTCATGCATAAGGGGTATCCCCAGAGAATTCTTAAAATAGCAGTGCTCTGTCTGGAAATTAAAGCCTTTTTTTGTTAAGTTTTATATGGCATCTGTTGTTGAGACAATTTCTGATCCCATCCCACAATCTGCGATTCACAAATGATGTAATATTGAATATTTATGAGGAAAACAATATTCATGTGTGCGTAGATGTCTTACATCATGACATATTTTTAAGCAATACTGAAAGAATGGAGGCGTACAAAGTGAGGACAATCCCCCTCTCTGAAAACAGACATTTCTCAATTCTAAAAGTTATATTTTTCAAAATTATATGTTTTATGTAATCTTTTACACATTTAATACTGTATTTCATTGTTTTAATATTTTATTAATAATTTATCTTTCACGCATGTGTTTAAGATATGTGAAAACAAAAAAGAAAAACTTCACGTAATGTACAAACTCTCTCCATTGCACAGGGTTTGGTCCAAGAATGACCGCTTTAACCACTACACTACGAAGTATATGCATAATCGACGTCTGTCAGTGTGATTTAAATGTTGAAGCATACATTTTTTCAGAAATTTTCAATTTTCATATAGAATGGGTTCAGATTCCATTTTTTGGACAAATGAAATAGATTTCACATTTACATTTCCATCATTTAAGCGTTCACGAAGAATGGACACTTTGACCCATTCATGTTCAAAATTTGTTTTTTATAGCTCTATTAAACCCATTTGCCACTAAATATGCATAACTGTCAACTTTGAAATAAAGATTATCAAATGATAAGTCGTTCAGTTAAATAAAATAATAAAATGTTTTTAAGATGACATTACTGAGAACATGATTTTAAAAAAATATAACTTTTCTCTGAATTTTGAAAATTGAGAAACATTTTGTCTTAGAGCGGGGTGTCCATGCCTTATACGCCCTCTTTCTTTAGACCAAATTAATAACCCTTCAGAAATAAGACCAATTAAAGCCGTCATTGTGTAGGAAAGAGAATTTTAATTGTTTTAAAAATATTTTTTCAATCTTTCAATGTTTAGAATAAAAAATTGTCAGTAAATTATAAGCATCTTTTCCTACAGCTACAGTTGTTCTGTGTGAATGTAATCTTTAGCTGACCAGACTTATATCTAACCAATACATTTGACTTTTCAGTTGAGTGTCCCCGCCTGTGTAACGGTCAGGGGGAGTACCGACAGGGAGTGTGTGTCTGTCACGAGGGGTGGAAGGGTCCCGAGTGTGACACCCCCGCCAACAAGTGTGAGAACCCCACCTGTAACAACAGGGGGCGCTGTGTGGACGGCCAGTGTCAGTGTGACAAGGGATTCACCGGACCCCACTGTGGGATAGGTAGGTCCAGATTTTACACCGCGCCTAATCACATCCCACTAACACACAGAGAGTGTAGGTAGGGGCACGCGACTCAGTTATAACGCTTCTAAGACCATTTTGTAAATCATATACTAGGATTATTTTGCACATACTAGACATCTTGTTGTATGCTTTTTATGTATAGTAGATATATATGTTTTTTTATTTTTAAATATTAGTCAATTTTTTAAATTATTTTGCCATCATCTTGTAATATTTTTTCTTTGCTGTGTACATGTAGAATGGATTCATTATGCACTTTTATTTCACAGCCTTACTTTTTATTCTGTATAATTCTCATTTTATATTTTTTTGCTTTCACTAATTTTAATCTTTCATGAGATTTTCTTGCATTGACTTCTGAAATAGTTCTGTAAGACCTGTCTGTCATTGCATGCAAAGCTGAAGTTTCTTTTAGTTGGCACATTTTCTAATCATTGCATGGAATTTTCATTCTCTGAGCAGTAAGAAATAAATTTAAAAAAAAAATGACATAAGATGCAAAAAAAGTTCAAATTGCTCACATTTTTTTTACAAAATGAAAATTCATTTTGAATCTCATAAAACTTTAGTGTCTAGAAACATTGAATTTTAGTGTAGTGACAACAGAATTCTTACTTAGAACTGTTTTGGAGTGGGTGTGAGATGATCTCCCTGGGTTATTAACACCTCTCTTTGTCACCACAGTGACCTGTATAGATCCTAGTTGCTCTGGTAACGGGCTTTGTCACCTGGGTAAATGTGTCTGCTATAAGGGGTTCAAGGGAGACAACTGTCAATTACCAGACAAACTTAACCTGACCCACCTCTGTGCCCGGGACTGCTCGGGCCAGGGGCAGTTTGACTGGGACACAGGCCGGTGTGTCTGTCATCGATTCTTCACGGGCCGGGATTGTGAACAAGGTAAAGCCTGCTGCCTGTTAATCAGGGCTGACCATCCGTTTTGTTGCCTTGACATCTTTTGACCCGTTTGGACGCTGTAGATGTCCACCAATAACTCTAGAACTGAATTATGTGCACTGATTGCATTTTTGATTTCGAGACCCCAAATAAAATGACTAAAACTGAAAGCATGGTGGAAGCTAAGGAAGATAACTCCAGATGCATGGCGTTGACTAGAATGGTTCAATTTGTTCTTGCATTAGCATGGTGTTCTTTTTCCAACAGTTCCCATTAAAAATAATACATTTTCTTGTTACTAAAATATAGCTAACACAAAACAGCTAACCTTGTTCAACAGTATCCCTAAAGTTTGTACTAATCTTCCATCATACCAGTATAACTTACAGAAATTAACCATCATATAAATTTTGAGGGGGGATATTAATGAAGCTATTATTTTTATGACCTGTGATGATGAAATGTTGACTTGGAGGAAATAAGGTGTCAGAAATATATGGCCATCTTATGACAACTACTACCGAACATAACAGCCTTGTCTGAACAGCTCATCAGCCATTATCTGATCATATTTCAAATCGGTCTGACACCCTCATTTGGTCTATAGCAGGAACCATCCCAGTATCATTGCTGGTTCTGTGTTTTATCACCCATTTGCTTTCTATGTTTTAATTAAAATTCCACACATGATAGGACCTCGGAAAAATCCAATTATGAAGCTGAAATCGACTTGTCACTTTTTTTGGTACTTCATAAATATCAGTATGATTATTAATAAGCAAAAAGTAATTAAATGGTGTGAATTTTTCTCAAACTCAGCCAGCATGTTATTTATGCACTGCATGCATGCCTAGAATTTTAATTGCATTTTTTACTCTACACTTTATTTATAGATGAGTTCTTTCGAAAATTCCTCATATATTCAGAAGATAAATAAAAAAAATAACATCACATATATTGTTAAATTTCAATATACAAATTGAATGATATTTTTATCTTTTTGGTTAACGTAAAAATCAAGCCAGATTTCTGTCCCTTGTTGATAGACGTTCGTTCGTTACAGGTCAGATATCATTCCATATAAGGAAGCACGCAGGTACTAACTTGATCTGCATGCCCCCAATTTACATTTCTAAAAATAACCTTCATTTTGTTGTCATCGATGTACACAAAATATTGTAACTTTATTAATATTTTTATTTCATCTTTTTGAATAACTTCATGACATCAATTTGAAGATTTTAGACCCCATTTTCGTGTTGTTTTTCTTCAATAACAAGAGTTTTCTAACTTTAATTAGTATCACGGAAAGCATGTGAAGATACTGTGTTGTATTTTCATGTATATATTATACTACAATTTAGCATTGTCAGATTTAAATATGAAGTTCATCTCTGTAAATCTTCTTCCTAATATAGAGATTTCTGATTTCTATTTATTATACCTATAAATTTTAACACCATTGATCTATTTCTTCATTCAGTATTTTCCTTAAGACTTTGTCCATTTTAACATTTAATACTATACTATGGATTATGACATCATTTCCTACATTTTATTTTTTGCTTTGTTAATCATGGTGAAGCTTGATATTTGGTGACTGGGTAAATTTTAGAGATGTGTCGACTCCGGTGTATAAATGGACGATGCCACAATCAGCGATGTGTGTGTGACAAGGGATGGGGCGGCGTTCTGTGTGACACGCGTAACTGCGATCCTCGCTGTGACGGTGTGAAGGGCCAGTGTGACAAAGGGACGTGTCTCTGTCGAACAGGCTGGAACGGCAAACACTGCACTATAGGTAACATCTAAACCCCATAGGTAACACCCTAAACACCATAGGTTACACCCTAAACACCATTCCACCCATCATAGGTAACACCTTGCCTAACATAGGTAATACCCCACCCACCCAGCCCCCTGGGTTTGTATATATAGATAATCTGTGTATGTAAAAAATTAAACTTGGTGCAAAAACTATGTATTTATAATATATACATCACTGAATTCAGATGGATAATAAAAATTTACTAAATAGAAAACTGGACTTGCAGTATATCTCTTTGTCATATTTATCCAAAGGTTTGAACAAATTCCTGTGTTGGAAAATCAGCAGCATATTTAAAAATTATTCATTAACAAAGGGATACATTCTTGTGGGTGCTTTTCTTTTTTTTCTAGTTTTACAAAAGATAACATAAGAATAGAGGTGTTGATTTTTCTTTTTACTTTTTCTTACATTTTCTGCTAATCATTGAGAGCACTCTTTTATGGCTGCTTATAATTACTATTAGCAACAGAGGGTTTTATTGGTAGCTTTCTGACTTTCTCTATTGCACTATGAAGATTTATAATATAGGTGGAAGATAGAGGATATATCAGACTTGTGTGATACGTTAAATAAAATTATTTGTAAAGTGATAAATAACTATATTATGTAGACAAGTAATTAATGTATGTTGATGTAATGGAGATAAACACTCAATGTTTGATCAGGAAATGTATTTTAGGATGTGCTTGATGGCAATTTATTTATGCCCAAGTTCACGAAGTTGTGTAAAGAATAAACTAGTTTTCCTTGATAAATATATGGGTTTTATCTATCTCAGAAAAAAAATCTTATTTTATTTAGCTAAAAAAATTTTGTAGTTTCTTTTACTCTGACACTATTTATCTAAATTGACTTTATGTACATCTTGTTTTAGATGGGTGTCCAAATGGTTGCAGTAACCATGGGAACTGTCGTCGCTATGGTAACAGTGGATATAAATGTGACTGTCACGCAGGTTGGAAGGGGAGTGGCTGTAACATCGCCATGGAGATGATGTGCTCCAACAATGTAGATGATGACAATGGTACTTAAGTTTGAAATCTGTTTATTTTCTAAAGCTGAGAGGGAGGTAAAGAGGGATGGGAGGGATGTTATTTTTTGAGTCTTGAAGAATAAAATTTCCATCAAGGGAAGATTTATTGTTCAAATTATTCTTTGTTGCATATAAAAGTGTGTTTGAAGCTCATCAGTAGTTTAAGTTTCCTATATTAAAGAGTCTGTTTTTATTAAAATATCAAAAAGGATTGTGTCCTTACATAGGCTGATGTAGCCTACTGCTGAAATTTTAAGGTGTTGAACAACTCTATCAGACCTTTGTGTGGTTTGTGTACCATTACTGTGTTGTACCTTGTAGACGGCCTGAGTGATTGTCTGGACCCTGACTGTTGCTCTAGTGCCGCCTGTACCAGGAGCCCGTTCTGTCAGACAGTACAAGACCCGGCCGAGATTCTCCTACAGAAACCCAAACCTAGCTCCACCGCCTCCTTCTTCAAGAAAATGAAATTCCTCATCGACAACAACAGCATACAGAAGGAAACGTCAAAGAATGCATTTAATGAAAGGTTTGTATAGTCCTCTCTTCCCGAATAAACAGTAGCTAGGTCTCAAGTCAGTATATAATCTTTCTCTTTCAATTCTTATCCACCTCCAGTGGACCAACAAGTGAGATTTAATGTGCAGACCAAATGTTGGACTCAGGTGTACAGCAGGTTATAAGAATTCCATCAGCTTGGAATATTAAGTTGTCCGCTATAATATATTTGTCAACAGATCATCCTCTCAGTTTATTTCAAAATTAGGATTCAGCTCATCCTGTTGATACACTGAGAAAAGGTATCCACAAATGTTTGTCTATTGAACATTGTCAATCTGATATAAAAGAAATTCATAATTTTTTTTCTTCAAAGATTTGGTTATCTTTTTATTCATAAATGAAAAATGCATCGAAACTCTATTAAAGTGAGTCACTTAATTATAAAGCATCATCACAGGACCGTGTTACTTTATAATTCAGCAGTAAGGAATAATTAGACACCTGTTGACTATTGTATTTCATTGTAACAATTCTTCAACTTTCTATTTAATGCATAATATAGTCATACAGTGGATGGAGAATCTGTGTTTGATACCTAAAACGTAAAGATTTCATCTAAATGTCTCAAAAAAATGATGCTGTTTAATCTCAGTAAAAATCACCATGATGAATATGCAGTTTAATTTGATAAGAGAGTCGCGCTGGTGAAGAGAGTCTTATTATTTATTGATGGCAGGGAGAAGAGTAGATGTAGTTTCTCCAGAAATACTAATTCAATTGAAAAACAATATCCAGAACCAAGCGGTAACACGGCTTGTGTTGTATTGATTGTATACAAATAGGGCTCGGGGAGGCCATTAAAGCCAGCCATGTTAAACTCGGCTGACTACAGTGTCTTATTTCAGAGAGAAGGGACAATTTAGCAGATCTATTAAATGTCTCAGTGAATGATTTTAATCAGTGGTCAGTCATTTACAGATCAATTTCACACATATCTATAATTCATGGTTCCTGCTTTGATTTATTAATGCAGACATTTCAAAAGAAAATTCTACTTTTGATATAAGGAAGCAAAAATGAGAGATATAATGATAAAGAAAATTTGGGCTAAAATGCAGTCATAAGTAAGGTACTTGGCTCTGTTTCTTAGAGAGTTCAGAGTGTCACTAGAGGTTATTCAATGATGATATAGTCCTTCAATTTCATCACAAAATATAATCATGAACTAAGAATGTAGTGTATTTAATATTTTTTACATAAGATTTATACCAGGTATTAAAAGACAAAACTTGTAAATTCAGAATTGTATTTTTGGCACAGCAAAACAAGCCATGAGAGCTAATATCAAGATATAATATGGGATTTCAAAGATGATTTTAAGGCTAAACATATTGGCTACAGAAAGAACTGCTTATGATCTGAAATCACACAATTTTTTCTTGTTTACAGCCAGGTGTCTGTGATCCGTGGTCATGTTGAGACGAGGGACGGTACTCCGTTAGTCGGGGTACGAGTCAACGTCAGGATACAACCTCTGTATGGTCACACGCTCACCAGGAACGACGGAATGTAAGTGTTTTGTATCTTATAGAGGGGAAATAACTGGCTTCAAATAACTTTGTTCTTCTCACTTTCTCTGTGATACACTGAATTCAAGAGAAGGAAAATTTCTACATTAAATGATATATACATGTAGAATTATTTTATATTTGTGCATCATAGACATACTTAATATTTGCTAAATATAAAAAATGAATATATACACTAATTAAAACCCCTACACAGTGTCGAGAAAAAAATTAACCTTGATTAAAGATTGGATACAGATAATTACATAAATCAATCATATTCATGGTTGATGAGGAAAAAAAAAACATTTGCCAAAGTAATATTCCTTTGACATATTAACAAACATTTGTTTATTATAATTTCTGGAAATTCTGCAGGTTTGACATTCTTGTGAATGGAGGAGGTTCTGTTACCTTGGAGTTTACACGACAACCATTCCAGTCTCACACCATAAGTGTGTCGGTACCCTGGAACCAGATCATCACCATGGAGACGGTTATCATGGATCTCCAGTCCGGGGACTTCACTGAGCCTGACCCCTCATTGTGTGGGGTGGGGCATGACCACCACAGCATGAAACCCATCGTCTTGTCCACCTGGCAACACACTCAACTAGGGGCGTGTCCAGAAAAAAGCACTCTTATTCCAGAGTCTCAGGTATAAAACAAATGTCTAGGTACAATAAACTTGTCATGTGTTGTCAACGCTTGAAAAACTGCCTCAAATTTTAAATTAATTTCGAAAAAAAAATATAAAGATTTAGACAGAAGTTCTGTGATCTCTTATTCAAAAACATGGAGCAAATTAGTAGTATACATGTATTTGTAAGGTTACTCTGTGGCCTGTGGCCATGGGATGTTGTAGATTTGTTGCTACATTGAATAGGATAATGTAATATCGAAACCTTTTGTTTATTTTTCAGGTGTTACAGGAGAGTTTAGAAGTACCAGGAACCAATGTTCACCTCGTCTACCACAGCAGTGAGACAGAAGGATACAAGTCTGTTATCCTAATCCAGATGACCCCGGATACTATCCCTACCAACCTGGCCCTGGTTCACCTTAAAGTCTATGTACAGGGGGTGGAGACCGTCAAGGTGTTCGAGGCAGACCCGGGCCTGAAGTATACATTCTCCTGGGACAGGATTAATGCGTACCGACAGAAGGTGTACGGGATCGTACCGGTGAAGGTCCACGTGGGATATGAGTATAAGGGATGTACCTACGTGTTTTGGGAGGTCAGGAGTACCACCATGACGGGATTCGATCTGACGTCGTCTGAGATAGGAGGCTGGAATCTGGACATACATCACACCTACAACTTCCAGGAAGGTACGATTCATAGAAAGGGAAAAAAAATAAGAATTCAAGTTTAAAAGATTATAAAGTAAAGATATACTCAGTGTGCATGTTGCAAGGCTTGTTAAAAAAGAGAAGTTTGATTATGTTAAAGTTGGAAGTACTAGATGAGGACATATAATGGGTGTTTTCTTTTTTTATTATTACAGGTATCCTTCATAAGGGAGATGGGAGTAACATTTATCTGAAGGAGAAGCCTCAGGAACTGGTCTGTATCCTAGGAAACGGTATCCAGCGGAAGCTTGACTGTGCCATGTGTAATGGTGACGCCTCTAACAATCAGGTGCGAGCTCCTGTAGCCCTGGCCAGCGGCAGTGATGGAAGTCTGTATATCTGGGATGACAACTTCATCAGGAAACTCTCCCCTGGCAGAACAGAGATTGTCAGTATCCTTAAAACAGAGTAAGTGTCAGCAATTGGACTAGTGGGAAATTTTAAATTTATATTATAGGTATTTTTGCATCATGTATACTGTATATTTTTGACTGTGATCATGTTTACTGAACATTATTGACTGTGTTGTTCGCAAAGTGGATTTTTGAAACCCATTTATGTTTTTCTTAATCAAGTATGTTTTCAATGATTTCTGTATTTAACTGTTTGTCTGTCTGTTTCTTTTAAGCTCTGTGTTTCACAAGACCTACATGACAGTTAGTCCTGTGAATGGGAAGTTGTACATCTCTGACTACATGCATCACCGAGTCATCCAAATCGCCACCATGGGGCCTGTCCAGAATCTAGAACAAAACTTCAAGGTCATTGCTGGGAATGGGGAGGAGTGCTCCACAGGACTGCTGGACGAGTGTGGAGATGGGGGACTGGCCATTCAGGCTAGACTGCTCGGACCCAAAGGTCAGCATTTATACCTACTATCTATCTAAAACTGTTTTGTATGTTTCCAACTTGAACTTTGTCAATTAGTAATATAAGATAGCTATTAGATTAAAAAGAATCAAGGTGTTAAGCATGAAAATTGTACCTAAGAAAGTTAACATATTAAAGATTTATTAATTATTTTGGCAGGTATTGCTATCAACAAGGAGGGAGTGATTTATATAGCAGACAACCTCAACATCAGACAGATTTCTTCTACTGGGATTATCACAACTCTGATTGGCTCACACAACCAACTCAGGACACAGGAGCCTATGTCATGTGACCACAGCAGACCAGCCAATCAGGTATGTACACTGTCTTAATGCAGAGCTGGTGAGAAGAAATTAATGGTCTCTTTCAGAATCAAAGTACTCAGAGGTACAGAGAGCTGGGCTCATTTACAGAGTAGAATGGATTTCTTACATGAATCACGTTTATATTCTGATGAAAAAATTATTTTAAAACTATCAATATAAATGATAAGACACTGACAGTGAGTTTTTCAATCCTAATACCACGGTCCGATTTTGTCAGAATCACAATTAATCTGTTACCGCAACCGAATGTAAACAAACAGGCCAGTCTGGTTCCCTCTCCTGCTTTACCTCGTATGTGTAGAGAACTACGGTAACACTGATTATCAAAAATCCTTATGCTAATGAACTATGTTCTTTGACTTATGAAGTTTTCAAAGTCATTACTACTAATGTTTATTTTATATAGATAAAACTTCGTTTTATTTTTGTTGCTTTATTTAGCGTTTGTATTATCTCAAAAGCGGTTGAGAGTAAGAACTATATTTTTGCACGTAACTTTAAAATGGCGACTATGGGGTCAACATCCTGCCTTGAACAGGATCACATAAGCCGGCAATTGCTCTTTGAGCAATAAGCCCGGCTAAAAATGAGAAAAAGCACAGAACACCAAAAAAAAAATAAAGAATCTAATATTAGCAATATAAAATTTGTGCCCCAAGAATAATTTTGTTGTTGAAAAATTTGAACATTAATATTGTTATGTTTTGTAGGTTCAGTTACACTGGCCAACAGCTTTGGCTATAGACCCATTGGACGATTCCCTCCACATTCTGGATAAAAATGTCATCTTGAAGCTGACCAAGGACAATTACATAGTGACCATCGCTGGACGACCCAGTAACTGTCCAATCAGAAGCATCGGCTCTCTGCTGTCTGGAATACTGTCCGATGAGGAGGAGGCTTCAGGTATCGCCGCCGAAGTCAGACTGGTGGACGCTCAGAGCATCACGTTCGGTCCTCACGGAGAAATCCACGTTGTGGAGAGTGACCAACACAGGATAAACCGAGTTCGTGTCATCACCTCCGACGGCAGGATTCATCACTTCGCTGGCTCTAAATCCAAGTGTGACTGCAAGTCCAAGACCTGTCTGTGTTACGATGCAAAGGAGACTTTGGCAGCCCAGGCACTGTTTAACTCCCTAACCTCTATCACTGTGACACCAGATGGCATTGTTCACATAGCAGACAATGGAAACTTACGTGTGTTCTCTATTATGTCCAAGCTTCCTCAGCCAGATACTAACAATAAGTATAAAGTCTATTCTCCTGACACCAAAGAGATGTACATATTCAACGACCACGGTCAACATCAACAGACTGTGGACATAATGACCGGGCAATACATGTATAATTTCACATACAACGTCAACTCCTTCTTCAGTAAGCTGGTGTCTGTCACTGACGATATCAAAAACATGATAGAGCTGACCCGTGACAGCAATCTCCAGGTCACCCAGGTCATCTCCCCCGGCAACCAGCGATCTAAGGTGGAAATGAACAACCTACACCGACTTCAGCGGTTCACGTCCCCAAATAACAATTCTTTGTCCTTTACGTATAAAGGAACCACGGGTTTACTGGAGTCTAAATACCTCAGTAACGGTCAGAGTTACTTCTACAACTACAACGACAAGGGGCGACTGATGGAGACCCGACAGCCTACAGGGGAGATCACCTCCTTAGTTACTGACATCAACACGACGGGGTCAATTGTCAGGGTCAACACAGACAGCAGTGATGTCATCTCAATGGCAACCTATGGCAGTGTGCAGTCAGTCATGCATGGTAAGTGTTTTAACCAGTTGTAAGGTTGAGAAATCTTTTAACAGAACTTTAACAAATTTTCAACAACAAAATTTTTTTGTATGTTTGCTCATGTTTAAAAATTTAGAAACGTTTGAGAAGCTTTCTGTATGCATGAATCCTCTTTTTAATGTGATTTTTTTTCTGAATTTTACAGTGAAAATCTCTCAGGGTAATTTGCTTTTTCTTGACTAGCTTGATTCCGCAGGAAACAGTCTCTAGCTGGCCGCTTTCTTGTCTTTTTGTCTTGCTCTATCTTCAGAAACTTATAAATCGCCAGGAATAATTCTGCAGTGCTTATTTAAAGCTTTTGGTGGCTACCATTAGTCTTCTCATCATCATAACATAATTACACATGTATATACAAGTATATATTCCTTACAGCATAATTCTGACATTTATATCAATTTGTTAACAACTGACATGAATGTATATTACATATATATATTGGACATCAAATTTGGCTCATTCAGCAGCATGAATCGTCAGTTAGATTCACAAGAGGTTAGATTTAGCCAGTACACCATGACTTGTCTATTTCTCGTGTGCGTGATCGTCAGTAGATAGTAGCTAGACTTAAATGTTTGTTTTGTGGTCATTATCTTTCGCTAGTACAATCTTTTTCTACCCCACAAAAAGTCTTAAACTTTTTTCTCTGTGAACATTTAAGCATTTTACTTTTTCTTCTTTAGACCAGTATAAGAATTTCAGAGCCTTTGAGATATTTTTGTAAAGCCTCCAAACACTGCTTACTCAGATCAATAACAAATATGCATGATATCCCATTACCACATATTTTATTTTCAAACTGAACTATTTATTATGGATTGGAATTTAATTTAATCTTTGATAACTTCCAGGGGCAGCTGAGACCCAGGTGACCTATTTACCAGACGGAGGGGTGGTCGTCATGTACCCCACCAACATGTCCATAACCATAGAATCAGGGGGACACCCAGTCCTGTCCAACCAGCACAGGATGCACTTCAAGCGGAAGATCATTGGTCCAAACCAGCTGGTCCACAAACTGGAGTGGAGGTTTTACGCCCGTCGCCGGTACAGCCCGTCCTGTGGGCGTAAGACCCTGCAGAGACTGGGCAGTAAAATGAGGGTAGGGGAGTCCCGCCCGCATGTTAGCATGTCTGACTCGCCTGACATGTCCTCCAGAGGCGAGGCCAAAGCCCTCAGGGTATGTCTATATGGTCCTTCTCTGTCACACCTCTCAGCAGTGCTAGGCGGGGGAGGATCTGAGAATTTCTGGGGAGGGAGTAGTGGATTAGGCCAAAAAATTGGGGAAAACATTTCAATTAATAGTTGAATCCAATATATTTTTAATTTCAAAGGTTATTGGATTTAGTAGGCTAAATTATAGAAAAGCTATAGAAAAGAAATGTCAGATATCAATATGTTAATTTATTAGCACTGCTTTGAAGGTAATTAACTCCATCTTGTACTGGTTTATTTATAGATATTGGGTTACAGTTAGCATGAAATTCCAGCAATATATACTTTATGTACACCTTAAATACAATTTTGTCTACCTTTTATTTTCATTATTATTTATTTTTTAGCATGTCCCTTAATTTTATTTTCTACCATTGAATATAACTTGCTGAACATATTGAATAATGCAATTTTTTTGTCAGGCCAATAAAAGCATGCCAAAAGCTATTTCAGGTGTATCAAGTAAAGGACATATATAATATGATATTATTGGGAACGGATAGTCCTTTGGCTTAATATATATTCAGGCTGTCTGTATACATGTACAACTTGCATAAAAATTGTAACAGGAAATAATATCAGACAAAATTACACAAAGAAGTTTTAAGTTACTCAGGCCAGTAAAAGAGAAAGTGTTTTATAAAAATCAGTTGAAAAATTAAGAAAATTAGGCAATATTGAAATTTCTTTTTAAAAAACCAGACACACACTTGTTTAAAATTGTATGGACTTGGAAAATTCTGCAATTATTAATCATGAACACATTTATTATGCCCTCCTTCTGCCCTTTGATGAAGGTAGGGCATATCGCTTTGCTGCTGTCTGTAGGTCCACCATCAGTTTCCATTCCTTTTCTTTTCACGTATGGAAATGAAATTTGCATTTGGTATACAGATTTATCATAAGAATATCTAGGTCAAGTTCTGTTTTAGGTATGATCAAGCCATTTTGGACAGTTATGCCTCTTGGGGGAGGGGGGCATAAGTGTTTTACAAACATCTCTTGTTTAATTATAGTTTGCAAGTCTATTGGCCCAGCTTTTATTAATGAAATAAAAAAAAAGCACAAAGATTTTATAAGTTTGTAATTTAAAGCTAGAAGAATTGTCAATGAATTTTATCAGCATTACTAATTGTTTACAGATAAATGGGGTGAATCTTTTGTCTGTGGAGTATGACCGTGTGAACCACACAGAGAGTATCCTAAACAAGGACTCCCAGAACATCCTATGGATCATGTACGACGACAGCGGCCTGCCGGTCCAGTTCCTCCCGTGTAGTGAGCATCACGCCATGAACATCACGTATAACCAGCGGGGACAAATCACGCACTGGCAGTATGGGGAGATGTGGGAGGATCTAAACTATAACAGGGACGGGCTATTACTGGAACGATCTAGATCGGGGACTGTCCAGTACAGATTTAACTACAGATACGGAAAGTCATCGGTAAATATCCTGTTTTGTCACTGAAATAGAAAAGAACACACAAGATGATATTTTGATGTACTTGAACTGTTTTCTGGTATTCAGTAAATCATAATGGAATGAATGTAAAATCTCAAAAAATTCTGTACCCATTCCAGTTCTGATAAGTTTGTTTAAATATTATAAAATCAGATCAGTCATTAATTGAAAGAGTCTGACAAACTTAGAGACATGTATACAGTAAAACATTATTATTTCTGTTTTCAGCCTACAGACATTGTAATGCCCAGCGGTAAACAGTACTACTTGGAGTATAACAGTCTTGGAGAATTGGAGAAAATTCGTACCCCTGACCTTGGTTACCACCATTTTAATCACATCACTTCTATCGGGAAGCAGAGGTATCTTTACCACATACCAGGTCTGTCCTACCCTTACTCCGAGGAATATGATGGTAATGGTAAACTCCTGATGTTAGTTTATCCCAGTGAACAGAGGCGCGTAGCTTACCGTTACAACAGCTACTCACAACCCACGATGGTCCTGTTTGATGAGACGCAGGTAGAACTGGAATACAACGAGCAGATCCTCAAACTGTCCCAGTCTGCCATCTCCAGTGGACCTTACAGCTGTGTGGAGACCTATGCTTACTCCGGATCACTGGTGTCCAGCTACGATGTGACCTTCCCAAAGGATGATAAATTAATCACTGGGTCATTCTCCTACACCTACGATGATAACTTCAGGATTACAAAGATTGACGCAGCTTTTGGGGTGCACATTAATGGAACTAGCACAAGTTATGCGTATGACACTAACACAGGCAAACTAAAAACACTGGGGCCATTGAACTTAACATTCAGAACAATGTATGACTCTGAGACAATATCAGATAACTATGTAACAGTCACTCGCAGTTATGATAAATATGGACGTGTGGAGAATACGAAGTATCGATTTGATAGAGACAGTGTGCTGACCTTAAAAGTGGGATATGATGTCTACAACAGGATCCACAGGTGGCAGAGGAATGTTAATGGGGAAGAAATTAAATACATGTACATGTACGATAAGGACAGTAATATCATAGAAGTCTTCATCAACGGGCAGTCTGCCTGGAGATTTAGCTATAGTAATAACGGAAACATTAACCGTGTGACGGAGGACGGAATTCCCAAGGACCTGGAATACGACACAGGAGACCGGATCATCAAGTCAGGCAACAAACAGTACAAGTTTGACGAGGACGGATTCATGGCCAAGAGACACGATCAGGATCTCAAGTTTAATTCTAACGGACAGTTGATGTACGTGGCTAAGACTGGCAAATACCGCTACTTTTACTTCTATGACTCTTTTGGAAAGTTAGTCCTCATGGAATCTAATGGTGGAGAAACAATGCAGTACTTCTACAGTGATGTTTCCAATCCCAATCGCATCACCCACACCTACAACAGAACCTCCTTAGAGGTCACGGAGTACATTTACGAGCCCAGCGGAAGCCTGATAGCCATGACACGAGGTGGATTGGTGTACTACATCGCTTGTGATCCCATGGGCTCACCAATAGCAGTGATGAACAAACAAGGCCATATCATCAAGTCTATTGTCTATGATCCTCTAGGGAGGGTGGAGAATGACACCAATCCCAGCTTCGAGTTCAGTTTTGGATTCCAGGGAGGGTTGTACAATCCTGTTACTGAGCTGGTCATCTTTAGCAGCCGAGTCTACGACACAGACAATGGTCGCTGGCTGTCTCCCAGTTACAAGAACATCATCCACAACATCCAGAAAATCCTAGAGGCACCAGCACTGCTCAACAACTACAGATTCCAGTATCTCGTGAACACGCACACAAAGACCTCCTACCCCATACTCTGTAAGTAGACAATTGTAAAATGGTGTACAAACATGAAATAATTAGTCATGGTATTCATGAACAAGATTTTGAAATTAAATTGAATGTAATTTTGAATTTCATAAAGATTTTGTTTTAGTAGTCTGTACTTTGTTTTTTTTAGAAAATTTTGCATATTTGTACTAAATATTCTGCATTCAAAATATAAAGAGAGGACAAATTTTACTGACACAATTTTTTTTCTCTTTCTATAGCTGTAACTGAGTGGATGTCTATGCTGGGCTATGACATTAGGAGCTTGGCTCCCGACGTGTCGTACACTGGAGAAATCCGTCCAAAGAAGAAGGACACCGATCTCTCCTTACTGCCGACGTCTTCCGCCTTTGAATGTACATTCCTTCAGGATATGGACAGCTTGCTGACAATGTCCATTGTTCCCAAATCCAAACTCTCACCACTGCAGACAAGAACAGATGTGCGATTCGCTGCTCTAGGAAGTATCTTTGGTGACGGAGTAACTCTGTCTTATCGAAACGGCCATGTAGAGGTTGGGGTCATGGAGAAGACTCCTGATTGGTCCAAACAACTGGCCCTGGTGCTGGTGAATGGCTCCGAGATTCTCGACTTGCAGTATATTATCAACGGCAAGGACGTACATTACTTTGTGAAACCAGAAAGTTCTAAAGCGGGCGAGGATTTGAAAACATTAGGAATTTATAATGATGAAATCCGTTATGAGAATGGACTCAATGTGACAGTGAAGAGGCCTACTCACAGAAGAACGGAGACGGACATTAAGCTTCACGGTAAGCATTCCATAATCAACATTAGATACGGCACGTCATTAGAACTCGAGAGGCAGCGAGTTCTCAGCCATGCCACAACACGGGCAGTGAACCATGCCTGGAGGCGAGAAAAATGGATTCTACAAAACTCACTCACATCACAATATCAATGGACTTCATACGAAGTGAATGAAATTCTGACCCACGGGTCGGCGAGGGGATACGAGGGTCGATACAGACAATCTCAGACCCCGACTGAGTATCCGGAATTATCTGATGACTGTAACAGCATCAAACTCCAGAAAACCAACAGGTGATACACATAGTCGCTATTCTTGTTATCAATTGTGAGTTATTCCCAGTGAGGGTGCCAAACATTCAGAGAAGGAAGAAAATTCCTGAATGCTTATTGAAGCTGAAATTTATAATGAAATTCCTAGCATCTCATAATGTGTTGTGATTACATACACTAATAGACACAAATCAAATTGTGCCATGGAAACAAATAAAATGATGTGAATGTGCTTTGGCAAGAATGGATGGATTCTTGTGGTGCTAAAGGGAGACTGAGTGAGAGAGTGTTATTGTTGATATACATGTGTGATGTCATAAAATATTTATTTATTATCCAATCAAAAGCATGGATACATGATCATTATCCAGTATCTAAGACATGTATTCATGAAGAAGTTGTGAAATATTCCCATAGGTGTACTCGAGGAGGTGGTTTATCCAGGGGGCACTTGTTTGTCCCCCCAAACAGCTGCTTCCGTGGGTATTGACCTAATTAGACAGTGCTATTTGTGCATCAGTATTGTGGACTATGATACAAATGTTATTGATCATATCAAAACTGCTGACATTTTCATACATATACTAGTCACTTTCCATCATCACTGTTTAAAACCTGTATATGCTGGTCACTATACCAAGCTGATGATCATGTGACTTAGAAAAGGTGTATTTTTCTCATCCAAATTTGCATGCACAAACCCTTTTTCTTTTTAAGTATCATATTTTGAAATTTTTAAACTGTCCACTTTTAAAATGCTTATATGAAGTGATGTAACTTTTTAAGGTATTTTTAACTAGGTAGATTTTTTTGACAGGGTCCAGGATGACTGTAGACTGTTTTCCACTACAGCTGTGCAATATTTTATGAAATCAATCTTTCCTTCTTCCATTTGATGATGTTTTGTAAGTTTATTTGCTATGTTCTTTTCTGCAATCCTGAATGTTTGTGTATTTTTACGTGTTCCTATCAAACATGATTGAGTTCTTCCTCTACAATAAAATCATGATTTAGAGATGTATTATGTACATTTTGTCTTTAATAAGATGGCAAGGCATGCCCTGTGTTTATAAAACAAATCTGTTCTTTTGTTTATAACTGTGATATGTGTTTTTGTTGCAGCAAACTCAATCTCTTCACCAGTAATAAAACCTGAGCTCTTTATCTTCGTAAGATAGACATCTGTTTCATTCATGTTTTCATTTTTCTTTGTAACTTGTGCCAAATTTTATTTTTTAAGCTCTCTCAATGTAAACCTGTTAACTAGTCCCATTAACCAATTATCACTTTGACCATTGCAGAATAACCATAAACCGTGTAGTTATTCTGTCATTGGTATGTCATTTAGTGTCGCAAATTTAATTATGTCATAATAAAGGTTATGAGACATAACAATATGTCTTTAATTTGATGTCATAAAGCAGTTCTGTCATTTTGTCTTATGATGTCATGAAGCAGTTCTGTCATCACTTGTATGTCTTATGATGTCATGAAGCAGTTCCGTCATTACATGTTTGTCTTATGATGTCATAATGGACATTTGCGAAATAACGTACAGTGGACAACAGACTTCAGACTTCGGACTTTAAAAAGGGGGAGCATCTCCAAGTGTAGACTTTATAAATCACCTTTACGTTTGAATTAACAATGCAATGTCATTTGATATTATGGTTATCATTATCCAACACATTTATAAATAGGAAATGAGGAACACTTGGATTACTTTCATGTTTCAGTCAGTCTCTTCGGAATCAGAACTCGCATCGAAAATGTATTTTCTTTTTCTCTCTTATTTACTTCTTTATTTAAATATTCTTTATACCTTTTGAATTTTGTTATTTATATTGACTTTCAAGATTTTTCAGTTTTAAAAATGGT